>JASDQU010587960.1:36714-48760 GCA_032191745.1 Picea mariana | reverse complement strand
GCAGGGCGACGTAACATCGCCTAGGGATCCTCTTGATGAAGCTGAGACCTCCAAGAAAATAAAGGCTTCCCCCACTAAACCTACATCATGGAAGAAGTCAAAATCTATTAAACCACAGATGCAGACTGTGATCACAATGGATGACATAGATCTCATCATTGTCGATGTCTTAGATACCTCAGAAGATATCTTACAATGCAATGAAGCCAAGCAAGAAACCATGTATATAATTGAAGTAGAGATGAAAGGGGTACAACAGTCCCTATACTCCAGCCATGCAGTGTCTACTGCGCCCCCGTCATCAGAAGGAACAGAGTTGGGAGATGAGCCTGCCCAGCTACATCGAATAGCAGATGCAACCTCACCTCACCTTCGTCGTGTCCAGGAAGAAAAGAGAAGGACACAGAGGCCCTGAAGAAAGAACAAGAGGAAGCCATAGAGAAATGTCAGATTGCGCAGTAAGAAAGAGACGACCTCCAAGCCCATCTTGTAGAGGATAGAGCGTAGATCTAGTAGGAGAAAGAACAATTGCTTGTCGAGCAGATTGCCATTAAAGAAGTAGTCACTAGAGCACTACGCTCTGTGACAGGGATAGAACAGATGGAACAAAACACAGTAGAAATTCAAGTGGTGAAGCTTTCTGAAGCCATTCAACAACTCCAACAGAGAGTAACAGAACTAGAGTTACAAGGAGTGCCAAGCACTCCGCAGGAAGTGCGAGACCAGAGAGAGGAAACCGCCCAAAGCGTAGTTGAGAGAATCAAGGCATTAGCCTTGGAATGCAAACAACTCAGCAATCGAATTTCACAGACTTATGAGTGCGTTGCAGAGGACCCTGAACTAAGGACACTGGAGTCATAGCTTCAGGAGGCAACTCAACAAGAAGCAACAGTGCAAGTGCATTTGAAGCCATTGCCAGCAGTTGAGAGGATGAAAAGGTCCCAAGAATAGTGCATGTTTTAGAAATAAGTCCATGCCATCCATAGTAAAGTCATGGAAGTGACTCAAAATCTCCAGCCAGTGCAAGATGAATATTTCACACTCTTTGAGGAGATTGAAGGATGAGTTGCAGAACTAGAAAAAATGGTCACCACAATGGAACAACGTTTGGAAGGATCTGTGAATGAGAAGGTTATTCAAGAATTCACCGATCAGGGGCTCTGGAAAAGCAGCAGGTTGAAGAAGCTCAAGACAAACTCGAGGCCTTTGAGGCAGAGTTACCCAAATCAGAGTGACTTGGGACAAGTCACAGGTGATTTTTGGGGGCCTGTTGGCCCTTGACCAATTTTTGGAGAACCTTGGTCATGTTTGACCAATTTTGGGACTTCAACAGGCTGGTCGAAGATGGAGCACAAGGCGAAGTGGAGATCGCGGGATCTCGCCCCCTTTTTGAAGGCCTTTTTGGGTTAGGGTTTATGTAACGGGTATGGGGATGTCGGCCCATGGGTTTTACCCTTGTTTAGGCCTTTTGTAAATGTATGAATAGAAAGCTAGGCAATGTAAGAAAAGGAGAAGTTGTAAGCCAGAGTGCTAAGTGAGAACACTAGTGAATGCTTTGTGCATATTGTGTATGTTGAGACCTTGTAGAGCTAAGTGCTAGTGATTTTAAGAATCCTGTGTGTATACTGTAGGAAGGAGTTGTGTTGTAACCTAGCTCGGTGAAGGAGGACCTGGCGAGGTGCGCACAGATCTCCTGTCCTATGAGGAGTTAGCTAGTGGCTCTATGCATGTAAAGATATTGACAGAAGACAATAAATAAGAATAAGAGTTGGTGGACGTAGCTCCACATTGGGGTGAACGACATACATCTTGTGTTACGGCTTCTTTGTGCATTATGATTTCTATGTTATTGATAAGATTTATGCTTAGTGTAGTGATATATGTTAGATGCACCTGATATAAGAGTATATTAGTGATTATTAATTTGAAATAATGCTATATATGGTCTATTTCTATATGCTAAGTGCTTGGATGTGTTATATCTTGTGAATACTGCGTTGTTCTGTAATTAGGTTTTCGACATGCGATGTGAATAAGGTTTAAATACTGATGAATGTTAACTGCTAAGTGCTCTGTTAAGTGTTGTGATCATAGATCTATGTCCCAACTAGGTTGTAGACACTTGAGTCATGCAACCACCCCTGCCTCTACCACAGGTGAGACTTCATCTGCTTCACAGGTGTTGTCGAAAGGGTTGGTAGTTAGGGTTTTGTTGGTGCATTGTTGAAGCGTTGAACCCTGGGTCTGCAACCTGTGCCAACACATGGCCTCTTTCCATTTAGTAAATTAATCCACAACCACAATAATATGTTGGTTCCCCCCAGCCGAATTTGGGTTAAGTTACATAACATATACTGATCCAGGTGGATATCGGTGGCCACCCACCTTTTCCGACTCACTCAAAACAGTTTTCTGTCAAATTTGGTAATTTACTATTTTTAGCAGTTTTTAACTTCCAGGGCCATTTTGAGAGCCCAAATGAAGGTTTTTCGAGATCAAGGTTCTCAATGATAGCTGAAGGCATGATTGAGCACCAAAAATGAATCTCCTTGACGATACCTTTCCAATGAGCTGCCATACGCCTAAAATGGAGATCGTATGCAAAAGTTATGACCCCGGGAAGTTGATGTACTAACTTACCCAAACGAGGCCCACATGACTTTTGGTGCTTCATCTCCTAGGGTTAGGTTTTTGGATGTCTAGGAATTTTGGCATTCTTTGTTATTGTAAAATGGCCTCCAAAGCCTCATTGTAATCATCTTCTTGCGAATGAGCGCAACCATCACATCTCTTCTCAGAGATAAGCCGCCACCATTCTAGCGAGTCTTTCACTCTGTATTTTTACAGTCTCTGTACATTTCTTTGATTAATAGAAATCATGTATTACTGTATATCTATGTTTATGGTTGCATCTTTGATACATTTCTGTTATATTATTGAATATCTGCGATATCTCTGTGCATTTCTTTATTATATCTCCATTCGCATTTCGTGCCGAAAATAATCCGGATCAGTGGTATCAGAGCAGGCTGTTCTTGGTCATTTTTTTCAATGCATATCCCCAACGAGGTCTGAGTATAGAAAGTTGGGTCTTGAGATTTTCTCTTTTGAGGAAAATCACTCTCTCACACCTAAGAAACCCTCAATGGCGGAAGAAAAGAAAAATGATGGAGTAGACGATCCTATCAGTTTGTTGCTTGAGAAAGATATCACGCGACAGAGGGACGAAATGATGGAGAATTTTTCCCACATCCTTCAATGCCTGCCGATAGAAATAGGTGCATCTTCATCAAGCGGCCACTTTGGAGGTTCCTCGCCTTTCAAGGTACAAGTTAATTTTGATATTCCTGTATTTGAAGGAAAAATAGATGCAGAAGCCCTAGACAAATGATTAAATTTGCTAGAAGGTTATTTCTCTTTTCATAAATTTTCTGACAAAGAAAAGATCACCTTCACACTCCTTAAAGATCTCCCCCATGTCAAACATTGGTGGGAAACTTATTTGGAGTAGAGTTCCACAGAGGAGTCTCAAATATATCGGGTCGATCTCACTTGGGATTTTTTTTTGGATGTTGTAAAGGAACAATATTACCCTATTGGCAACTATTAGGACTAGTACATGAGATGGACCACACTGCGGCAAGAGAGGGGCCAAACAGTTATGGATTTCAACAATACCTTCCATACCTTGTGCACCAAGCTAGGTATCAAAGACTCTGAATGACATTTGGTTTTGAAATACCATGGGGCTCTACACAGATACATAAAAACTGAAATGGATTTTCTGGACATCTCATCACTCGGTGCTGCCTATCGATATGCTGTTAAAATCGAGAAGAAATTTAAGCACCAGAACAAACGGGATTTTCATTCTGCAAATCCGCAACAACCAAAGTATGACAAAGACGTCCCTAACAAACAGTCTCCCGAAAACTAGTCCAAGCCACATGAAAAGAAGGGTCACGGGAAGACAAAGAAGGACACCGGAAAATGGTGTGATTTTCACAAAAGCCCCTGGCACAACACCGATGAATGTCGCTCAAAATAGTCATTGGTGTCCAAGATCAAAGACAAGGAGCCGAAACCTGATTCAGAATCTGATTATGAAAATACTGGTAAAGGACAGATCATTGACACAGACCCCACTGCTATTGTCGCGACCGCAACAATTCAACCAGAAGAACCAACATATCCTGAAGAGGGGGAGTGCCTTTTTCATTCACAGATGTGGGTGAAGGGGACCCTGATGCATTTTATTATTGATAGCGGAAGCCAGAAGAACCTCATCTCAGCAGAGGTCGTCAAATAGTTGGGATTGCCGACAACACCACACCCGCAGCCATACAACATCGGGTGGCTTCGCCAAGGATGAGATCTTTGTGTTAGCCAGCAATGTCGATTTTCATATGTCATCTAACCCTTCAAGGATGAGGTATTATGTGATGTTGCCCCACTAGATGTCTGTGATGTTCTCTTGGGCCAACCATATATGTGGAAGCGCCATGTTGTTTATGAGTCTCAACCTTGCAGTGTCATTGTTTCTCTGGGGGGTCATCTCTACAGAATACCAAAGGTAGTTCCAACTACTGTTCCACCAAAAATGTGCCTCAAGGTAGTATCTCATACTATAAAATTCATCTTCTTCACAATTTGTTCAAAAGGGGAACATAAGGACACTGAAACCACTACATCTTCGTCCCAAGCACCTTCTATCCAACAGAAGCAAGTCGAAAAGGTTTCAGCAAAGTGCAAAGATTCATTCTGCACACCATCCTCTCATGTAGCCCAACTTTTTTAACAGCCTCAACCTCAATAGGTTCGTGACATACTACTACAAACTGAGCAGTGCGACGTCTCCAGCAAGGCAAGCAGCTCACCAAGATGCAGATTCAACAAACACTTTTTCCTCTCCCCCGGGAACTCAACGCAATGGATACCATTGCTTCCTAAGGAGGGAAGATTGATCCAGGTTGATATCGGTGGCCACCCACCTTTTTCGACTGGCTCAAAACAGTTTTCTGGCAAATTTGGCAATTTATTATTTTTAGCAATTTTTAACTTCCGGGGCCATTTTGAGGGCCCAAATGAAGGTTTTTCAATATATAGGTTCTCAATTATAGTCAAAGGCATGATTGAGCCCCCAAAATTAATATCCTTGATGATACCTTTCCAACGATCTATCATATGCCTAAAACGGAGATCGTATGCAAAAGTTACGACCTCGAGAGTTGATGTACTAACTTACCCAAACGGGGCCCTCATGACTTTTGGCGCTTCATCTCCTAGGGTTAGGTTTTTGGATGTCTAGGAATTTTGGCATTCATGTTTATTGTAAAATGGACTTCAGAGCCTCATTGTAATCATCTTCTTGCGAATGAGCGCAACCGTCACATCTCTTCTCAGAGATAAGTCGTCACCATTCTAGCGAGTCTTTCACTCTGTATTTTTATAGTCTCTGTACATTTCTTTGATTAATAGAAATCATGTATTATTGTATATTTGTGTTTTATGGTTGCATCTCTGATACATTTTTGTTATATTATTGAATATCTGTGATATCTCTGTGCATTTCTTTATTATATCTCCATTCTCATTTCGTGCCGAAAATAATCCGGATCATATACTCCCCACTTGGTGAAGGGACCAACGGTGACAACTGAGTGAAGAGGGGCTAGGTGCGAGTGTATTTTTCGAGTGAACACCTAGAAAGGGTGACACTTCTTGATCACTTCAACACAATATTTAAAAATTGACGACCAAAAATAATTGGCTCGCAATATTGTTTGGGTTGTCGCAAGCCGAGATAAATTTCCACCAAAATTCCCACTGTGACATTCATTGAGAAGAGATTCAACTTCCTCGTGAGTCAAGAAAGGATGTAAAATATTATCTACTCCTTGACGATACAAAGTGTCGTTGATGATAAGGTGGTTTTTATCCTGATGACGTATAGATTGTCAATCATCTCTCGACAGATGTTGGGGTAGCTTCAAGGTTTGAAGATAAATTAGAATGTTTACATACCATGGGTTCGAAGATGAGATAAGGATGATATGTTCATCCATTAATGAATTGTCATGAAAACTTTCTTCATCTATTCGAGGGAATCACGATATCAACTCAGAAAAAACTAGTGTTTTCTTAGACTTCGCCGAAGTGAAATCGAGATCAAAATCTTGCAAAATAACAATCCAATTATTGTATTCCCCCCTTATGATATGCCTGGTGAGGACATATTGAAATGGATTGATATTCGCAACTATGGCATTTTTTCAAAGTAATATATAATGTCATAATATTTTAACCGCATGTACGACAACCAAGGCTAGTTTCTCTACGTGAGAGTATTTAAGTTCAGGACCGGCCAGTTTTTGAGTGAGATAGTAGAAATGTGCTCATGGAGCTCATCATCCTCCTAAACTAGAACAATACCAACCTTCCCTTTGGACGCGGTAATATAAAGAAAATAGTCTCTACTGCAGTCTAGAGGCTTCAGTAGAGGTGTCGATACCAAAGATTTCTTAAGAGAATTGAAGGATTCAAGGGCTTGCTCATCCCATATAAACATAATATCCTTCTTCAAAAGATGCATAAAACCCTTAGTTAAATTGGAATAGTTAACTATGAACTGACATAGGAAATTATCCTTCCCCTGTAAACCTTGAAGATGTCTAATGTTGCGCGGGGGAGGCTATTAAAGTATTGCCTCAACCTTCATAGGATCTACCATTATCTCATGCTCAGACACTAAGAATCCTAAAATATGGCCATACCTAATGCAGAAGATGCACTTGTGAGGGTTCAACTGAATGTGATAGTAACAACATCTCTCAAATACTAATCAAAGGTGAGTGAAGTGACTTAATCTCTTGCAAGAGTGAGCAGGAAGATCATCTAGGTAAGCTTCGACAATATGATTGAGATCATGAAAAGAAAAGGTCATGGAACACTATAATGTTGCTTCGACATTTTTACAGCCGAAAGACATTTTCCGGTATGCAAAACTACCCCAAGGACAAATAAATGTCGTCTTATGTTGATCCTCGGGTTCAATTTGAATTTGATTATACCCTAAAAATCCATCCATAAAATAAAATACTTCACTTCACGTGCACTCATCAAGAATATGGTCAATGAAAGGAGTCGATATGTTATCTTTAGGACAAGCCTTGTTCAGGGCTCAAAAATCCATACATACGCGGATGGTTCCTTTCTTTTTATTTAGGAGAACGGGGTGTGACACCCATTCAGTCAAGGGAGTCAGGTAGATGAAACCAACATTAAGTAGATTCTCTACCTATGAATTAATAGTATGGGCCTTCTTAGGATTAACAACTCTAATACGTTGTCGAATAGGTTTAGCATATGTGTTATCACTGAAATTTCGTCTGCAACATTGCACTTAAATGATTACAGAAATACAACAATGCCAAACAACTATTAGTTCACCTACAATGCCAAAATGCATTTCAAAAGGAAAAAAATATACAATTGGGAAAAAATTGAGATGCACAAACTCACTAAAGGAAGCACGCACACAATGCGTGGGCCAACAAAGCCCGCAGAGTGTACAATGTGCCATATGCGCAACTTTGTATGAAAAAATCTATGCACTCCTATGAACGACACATTGATGGTTCTTATCGGCCCCTCAACCACTTATGGACCAGCTCCCAACTTGATTTGACCTTCATATCTAAGTTGAATCTGAATGGGGGGATGGTCAAGGACCAAAGGGTGCCCTAAAGGTTCCCTTGTTCACACTAAGAACCAATTGAATATTTCCTTGAAGAAATGCTATAAATGGAGGCCATGGGTGCACTAAGAAACCAAGATCTTCATAGTGTTGTTATGCTACCTCAATTCTACCTTGAGAATCCTCTTTTCTCCTAGGAGCATTCTATCATCATTCCAATAGGCCATTCCACTAACCTCTTGAGGGAATAGGCATTTCTTTTCTTCACCATTTGCCATTTGTTTTCCATTTGTAAGAAGAGCTTTCCATTAGGGAACTCAAGAGCCCTCCCAAGGAGGAAGAGGGGACTCATAAGTCCTCATTTTGTCTCTACGGTGTTTTTCCAACTAATATAGTTATCCATTGGTGGCATAATCTTGGTCATTTGTTGATTGTTTATGGTTATAAAAGTTTTTTATGCATTCTAGTTTTATTTCCTTAGGTTTTTTAGTTTATTTAATTATTTATTTCATGTGTTTGGTTTGTTTAACCCATGCACTAACCTCTATCTTGTCTAGCAGGCCCAACTAGGCATGCAAGTGCCCTTGTTTTGCTCACCCAAGTAACGAAATAGACACAACAGATAGAGTTAACATCCATATATATATAAACATATGCTACACTATAAAAATCACAAAACATTAATGCACAAACATACGTCTCTAGGAGACAACACCATATCTGGGTCGTGATGGTAGTCCATCCCACCGTATGGATATCAAAGTATCAGATGTAGCATGTGGCATCACACACGTGCCACTGTGGTTGTAAAGTGGTGGCCACCCTCTCCCCCCATGGTGTACCAACACCTTCTCCCACCACATCAATCATGACTCCTGCAGCTCTACAGGTGGCAACAAAATCTTGGGGTGCAACATAGGCACCCTCTCCAGAAACCATGCCACAAGGATGGACCCAAACGAAAAATCACCAGATTTGGTGGTTTGACATCGGTGAATCTGCCCCATCATCCTGGAGTGCAGCATCATCCCCCAGGAAAAAAGTCCCCACCTAGGACTCTCTCTACAATCCTCAGATGACCATCTGTGATCCGTTGAGTCGCCAAGGATCCATAGATCCTCACAACCATGGCTGCAATGCACTAAAAAAAAATATCATCCATCACCTCAATACGCATAACCAAACCCAACATCGGGTTCAGCCCCAAAGAGTAGCATCATTCCAAGTCTATTAGTCTCACGTGCCCTTGCAGTTAGGGGTTAGCATGCAACGTCATTCCCCGAAAGGGGAGTCCTGTTAGAAAATATACGTCCTCAACAACTGAGAAGGTTAGTTGTTGTCCCCTCACAATGAAGCACTGTAAATCAATGCTCCACATCGATATCATATACTAAATTAGGAACTCCTACGACCGTATCAGAGGGAAATTGAAGAACTTGAGCATCCCACAGGCTGCCAAGTGTCTCCGAACACTAGGTTGCTCTCTCACCGCCTCTCGGAGGTGCTCCCAGTCTCGCTCCCTCCAGTGAACTAGCATTATAACTCTCCTATCCCATGCTAGTCACATGCATCCACATAAAAACACTTGGTCATCCATCATCATTCATCAAAAATACCAAAAAATTCAAAATTTCAACCACCCTTAGCATCGCCCCAGTGCACATCTTGTCCTCCCACAGGTGCGCACATATGCGCGCCTGTTTTTTTCATAGCTGCGAATTCATGCAAAAATATCAGAGAAATAGTTGTGCATCAATGTGAAACTCTCACGCCAATAGGTATGCACACTTGTGCACCTATTCTCTACACAGTTGCACAACTATCTAAGAAACAGTTGCGCACAGTGCGCAACTGTAATTATAATAGGCACACATCTAATGCATGCCTTCTTTTTCCTCCCACACGCCCCTATGTGTAGTTGTGCCCCACACAACCGCACATTATGCATGAGAGATGGAATTATACCCATGCATTTGAGCATAGGTATCATTCCTTCTCCCACGCATTAGTCGGCCCACCCCTAAACCTACCCTTGTATGACCATCCGTATGGCCCCCACCCAAAAACTATAAAATACATATTGTGTAGGAGGATGGGACCACTAACTTGACTCTCTCAACTCCTAGATCGATTGGCTTGAGCTCCCATAATATTTGAAACTCCTCCAAATACTCTCGTCAATTCACTATAGCAGCGGGTACAAATGAGGTGGCATTGTGGGACCAAAAACGATATATAGTCCCTTTTGCCAAACTTCCACACTCAGTTATAAGAGCCCAGAGTATTTGTTTCTCCATCTATATTTATCCATGAGATCAAGGTCCTTCCATCTACACAGTCACATTCCTCAGGTCACCATCTGTGGTCGGCCCTAGGGGAACATTTTTCTCACATCACATCCAGGTACGCATGCTCATGTTCAAAATTATCAAATAACTGTTATATGTTCTTTATCATCATATATTGTTCATGTCGGGTATTTGATTTTAGTATGTGCATGTACTTGGTCATCACAACCAGCGCAACCTCTTCAGGTATATGTTCGACACTGGCATGTAATCATTCCCTCATATCAATTTCATCTCCCAATCACACCCTTCGATGTTCACCTTTAGGGTCCCTACATCCGGCTCTGCAACTATCCCCTCTACTGCATTTTGGTGTTGTCACCTGGTATCACTCTCCGCTACATGAGTTATACCATTCATAGTTCCCCTTGGTACTTTGAAACTCATTCTTCTTTCACCTCCTAATGATGGGAGTCCCGATAGTCTTATGCACTCCCAAGAATAATCCACATACTTCTTCTCATCATGTTGCTAGATTTCCCAATGGACTCCTAGGTTATCTCATCACGGTTGTATTTGACTTCACCTCCACAATATCATTAACCCTCCATTTCATCCATAATCAATTTTCCCATCTGCAGATTGTCCTCCATTCATTTCCCTCATATAGAAACTCACCCACCACCATTTCTCTTCGCAACTTGTGCCCTCACAGGCCAAGCCATATTGCATTGGGGCACCTATTTCTATATTTGTACACTCATCCTAAATTATTCTTTATTTATTTGGTAATTGTAGAAATCCTTTGTTTCCAACATTTACTTAGCTTTTTGTTGTCACCCTTGACGACCTTATTTTCCTGGAAACGCAACCCATGTCTCCCTTGGTTGGGGCATCCACTCTCCTTTTATCATTATGACATCGTTCATAAACCCCGAGTATCCCAAAGTCCATGTAACCCTCATCTCTGAGTTTGTCCACTTTGTCACGCCTCTGGCACAATTTAACCCCGTGTTTAGTCATCCCCCTGACACTAGATATAGTTTTATGGTTGCTACCAATCTTCCTTCAAATGTACCCCCAACCAAGGCAGCCTTGAGTCTCACCACATCTTGAATTCGTTCATGTTCCCTATCAGTTCCTGATCTTATCCCCGTCGATTTCATCAAGTCCTTTTCTTCTTGGAGTCGCATCTCCCTTTATGTTGACATCAACATAGTTTCCAAAAGGGCGACAATATCTTGACTCTCATTACCTTTACAATGAGTAGTCTCGGACAACACAGAGAGAACCATCATTTCCCTCTGATTTCGTTGACCCCCATAACATTCGACTTCAGTGAAATCTCATGTTATGGTGGGTCTTACTATGCGACTATTGTAGTTGTTTTATACCAGCCGAAGACATCTGAATTGTTAGGCCATCAATGCCTACGAGTCATTGACACTTCCTACAGACATCCTTACCTCTTTTCGGAGTATGTTCACCATTCCAAATTGTCATCTTCCATTATCAAACCACCCCGAATGGTGCTACAGTTATCTACATCAACATACAACTTCAGTTATTGTCTTAAATTTTGAGTTACATGACATGAGCATGGGGCATGATCGTCTCATTTGTATAAAAATTTTATTTTTTTCTCCCTAGAGAAAGGTTTGTGTCCCACAGTTTCACCTCTCCCTCTGATGGATCACTCTTGTAGTTCCTCTCAACACTCTTCATTACAATAGCACTCTCATTATAATAAACATTGATGTATTTTGACTATACGTATGCTCCTAACCTCACATATCAGTGGGCATCTATTATCACTGAAATTTCATCCGCAACATTTCACGCAAATGGTTACACAAATACAACAATGCCAAACAACTATTAGTTCAACTGCAACACCAAAATGCATTTCAAAAGGCAAAAACTATAAAATCGAGAAAAAATTGGCATGCGCAAACTCACTAAAGGAAGCGCGTGCACAGTGCACGGGCCAACAAAGCCCGTAGAGAAAAAAATGCACCATATGCATGACTGTGTACGAAAAAATATGCGGACTCCTGTGAAC
>JASDQU010587960.1:23997-36694 GCA_032191745.1 Picea mariana | reverse complement strand
GATGGTCAAGGACCAAAGGGTGCCCTAAAGGTTCCCTTGTTCACACTAAGAACCAATTGAATATTTCCTTGAAGAAATGCTATAAATGGAGGCCATGGGTGCACTAAGAAACCAAGATCTTCATAGTGTTGTTATGCTACCTCAATTCTACCTTGAGAATCCTCTTTTCTCCTAGGAGCATTCTATCATCATTCCAATAGGCCATTCCACTAACCTCTTGAGGGAATAGGCATTTCTTTTCTTCACCATTTGCCATTTGTTTTCCATTTGTAAGAAGAGCTTTCCATTAGGGAACTCAAGAGCCCTCCCAAGGAGGAAGAGGGGACTCATAAGTCCTCATTTTGTCTCTACGGTGTTTTTCCAACTAATATAGTTATCCATTGGTGGCATAATCTTGGTCATTTGTTGATTGTTTATGGTTATAAAAGTTTTTTATGCATTCTAGTTTTATTTCCTTAGGTTTTTTAGTTTATTTAATTATTTATTTCATGTGTTTGGTTTGTTTAACCCATGCACTAACCTCTATCTTGTCTAGCAGGCCCAACTAGGCATGCAAGTGCCCTTGTTTTGCTCACCCAAGTAACGAAATAGACACAACAGATAGAGTTAACATCCATATATATATAAACATATGCTACACTATAAAAATCACAAAACATTAATGCACAAACATACGTCTCTAGGAGACAACACCATATCTGGGTCGTGATGGTAGTCCATCCCACCGTATGGATATCAAAGTATCAGATGTAGCATGTGGCATCACACACGTGCCACTGTGGTTGTAAAGTGGTGGCCACCCTCTCCCCCCATGGTGTACCAACACCTTCTCCCACCACATCAATCATGACTCCTGCAGCTCTACAGGTGGCAACAAAATCTTGGGGTGCAACATAGGCACCCTCTCCAGAAACCATGCCACAAGGATGGACCCAAACGAAAAATCACCAGATTTGGTGGTTTGACATCGGTGAATCTGCCCCATCATCCTGGAGTGCAGCATCATCCCCCAGGAAAAAAGTCCCCACCTAGGACTCTCTCTACAATCCTCAGATGACCATCTGTGATCCGTTGAGTCGCCAAGGATCCATAGATCCTCACAACCATGGCTGCAATGCACTAAAAAAAAATATCATCCATCACCTCAATACGCATAACCAAACCCAACATCGGGTTCAGCCCCAAAGAGTAGCATCATTCCAAGTCTATTAGTCTCACGTGCCCTTGCAGTTAGGGGTTAGCATGCAACGTCATTCCCCGAAAGGGGAGTCCTGTTAGAAAATATACGTCCTCAACAACTGAGAAGGTTAGTTGTTGTCCCCTCACAATGAAGCACTGTAAATCAATGCTCCACATCGATATCATATACTAAATTAGGAACTCCTACGACCGTATCAGAGGGAAATTGAAGAACTTGAGCATCCCACAGGCTGCCAAGTGTCTCCGAACACTAGGTTGCTCTCTCACCGCCTCTCGGAGGTGCTCCCAGTCTCGCTCCCTCCAGTGAACTAGCATTATAACTCTCCTATCCCATGCTAGTCACATGCATCCACATAAAAACACTTGGTCATCCATCATCATTCATCAAAAATACCAAAAAATTCAAAATTTCAACCACCCTTAGCATCGCCCCAGTGCACATCTTGTCCTCCCACAGGTGCGCACATATGCGCGCCTGTTTTTTTCATAGCTGCGAATTCATGCAAAAATATCAGAGAAATAGTTGTGCATCAATGTGAAACTCTCACGCCAATAGGTATGCACACTTGTGCACCTATTCTCTACACAGTTGCACAACTATCTAAGAAACAGTTGCGCACAGTGCGCAACTGTAATTATAATAGGCACACATCTAATGCATGCCTTCTTTTTCCTCCCACACGCCCCTATGTGTAGTTGTGCCCCACACAACCGCACATTATGCATGAGAGATGGAATTATACCCATGCATTTGAGCATAGGTATCATTCCTTCTCCCACGCATTAGTCGGCCCACCCCTAAACCTACCCTTGTATGACCATCCGTATGGCCCCCACCCAAAAACTATAAAATACATATTGTGTAGGAGGATGGGACCACTAACTTGACTCTCTCAACTCCTAGATCGATTGGCTTGAGCTCCCATAATATTTGAAACTCCTCCAAATACTCTCGTCAATTCACTATAGCAGCGGGTACAAATGAGGTGGCATTGTGGGACCAAAAACGATATATAGTCCCTTTTGCCAAACTTCCACACTCAGTTATAAGAGCCCAGAGTATTTGTTTCTCCATCTATATTTATCCATGAGATCAAGGTCCTTCCATCTACACAGTCACATTCCTCAGGTCACCATCTGTGGTCGGCCCTAGGGGAACATTTTTCTCACATCACATCCAGGTACGCATGCTCATGTTCAAAATTATCAAATAACTGTTATATGTTCTTTATCATCATATATTGTTCATGTCGGGTATTTGATTTTAGTATGTGCATGTACTTGGTCATCACAACCAGCGCAACCTCTTCAGGTATATGTTCGACACTGGCATGTAATCATTCCCTCATATCAATTTCATCTCCCAATCACACCCTTCGATGTTCACCTTTAGGGTCCCTACATCCGGCTCTGCAACTATCCCCTCTACTGCATTTTGGTGTTGTCACCTGGTATCACTCTCCGCTACATGAGTTATACCATTCATAGTTCCCCTTGGTACTTTGAAACTCATTCTTCTTTCACCTCCTAATGATGGGAGTCCCGATAGTCTTATGCACTCCCAAGAATAATCCACATACTTCTTCTCATCATGTTGCTAGATTTCCCAATGGACTCCTAGGTTATCTCATCACGGTTGTATTTGACTTCACCTCCACAATATCATTAACCCTCCATTTCATCCATAATCAATTTTCCCATCTGCAGATTGTCCTCCATTCATTTCCCTCATATAGAAACTCACCCACCACCATTTCTCTTCGCAACTTGTGCCCTCACAGGCCAAGCCATATTGCATTGGGGCACCTATTTCTATATTTGTACACTCATCCTAAATTATTCTTTATTTATTTGGTAATTGTAGAAATCCTTTGTTTCCAACATTTACTTAGCTTTTTGTTGTCACCCTTGACGACCTTATTTTCCTGGAAACGCAACCCATGTCTCCCTTGGTTGGGGCATCCACTCTCCTTTTATCATTATGACATCGTTCATAAACCCCGAGTATCCCAAAGTCCATGTAACCCTCATCTCTGAGTTTGTCCACTTTGTCACGCCTCTGGCACAATTTAACCCCGTGTTTAGTCATCCCCCTGACACTAGATATAGTTTTATGGTTGCTACCAATCTTCCTTCAAATGTACCCCCAACCAAGGCAGCCTTGAGTCTCACCACATCTTGAATTCGTTCATGTTCCCTATCAGTTCCTGATCTTATCCCCGTCGATTTCATCAAGTCCTTTTCTTCTTGGAGTCGCATCTCCCTTTATGTTGACATCAACATAGTTTCCAAAAGGGCGACAATATCTTGACTCTCATTACCTTTACAATGAGTAGTCTCGGACAACACAGAGAGAACCATCATTTCCCTCTGATTTCGTTGACCCCCATAACATTCGACTTCAGTGAAATCTCATGTTATGGTGGGTCTTACTATGCGACTATTGTAGTTGTTTTATACCAGCCGAAGACATCTGAATTGTTAGGCCATCAATGCCTACGAGTCATTGACACTTCCTACAGACATCCTTACCTCTTTTCGGAGTATGTTCACCATTCCAAATTGTCATCTTCCATTATCAAACCACCCCGAATGGTGCTACAGTTATCTACATCAACATACAACTTCAGTTATTGTCTTAAATTTTGAGTTACATGACATGAGCATGGGGCATGATCGTCTCATTTGTATAAAAATTTTATTTTTTTCTCCCTAGAGAAAGGTTTGTGTCCCACAGTTTCACCTCTCCCTCTGATGGATCACTCTTGTAGTTCCTCTCAACACTCTTCATTACAATAGCACTCTCATTATAATAAACATTGATGTATTTTGACTATACGTATGCTCCTAACCTCACATATCAGTGGGCATCTATTATCACTGAAATTTCATCCGCAACATTTCACGCAAATGGTTACACAAATACAACAATGCCAAACAACTATTAGTTCAACTGCAACACCAAAATGCATTTCAAAAGGCAAAAACTATAAAATCGAGAAAAAATTGGCATGCGCAAACTCACTAAAGGAAGCGCGTGCACAGTGCACGGGCCAACAAAGCCCGTAGAGAAAAAAATGCACCATATGCATGACTGTGTACGAAAAAATATGCGGACTCCTGTGAACAGTGCATTTATGGTTCTTGTCAACCTCTCAACCACTTATGGACTAGCTCCCAATTTGATTTGACCTTCGGATCTTAGCTAAATCTGAATGAGGGGCTGGTCAAGAACCAAAGGGTGCCCTAAGGGGCCCCTTGTTCACACTAAGAATCAATTGAATATTTCCTTGAAGAAATGCTATAAATGGAGGCTATGGGTGGAATGAGAAACCAATATCTTCATAGTATTGTTATGCTGCCTCAATTCTCCCTTGAGAATCCTCTGTCTCCTAGGAGAATTCTAGCATCATTCCAATAGGCCATTCCACTCACCTCTTGAGGGAATGGGGATTTATTTTCTTCACCATTTTCCATTTTTATTCCATTTGTAAGAAGAGATCTCCATTAGGAAACTTAAGAGCCCTCCCAAGGAGGAAGAGGGGACTCATAAGTCCTCATTTTTTCTCTACGGTTTTTTGCCAACTAATATAGTTATCCATTGGTGGCATAATCTTGGTCATTGTTTGATTGTTTATGGTTCTAAGAGTTTCTTATGCATTCTAGTTTTACTTCCTTATTTGTTTTAGTTTATTTAATTATTTATTTCATGTGTTTGGTTTGTTTAACCCATGCACTAACCTATGTCTTGTCTAGCATGCCCAACTAGGCATGCAAGTGCCCTTGTTTTGATCACCCAAGTGACGAAACAGACACAACAATATGGATAGGTTTTATTCTCATGTTCAACAATGTTTGGATCGATCCTTGGCATCTCTTCATACGAACAAGACAATACATCACAAAACTCTTTGAAGAGATCGATGTAGATTTGAAATTCTTCAGGAAAAAAATTCACAATGATATATACCTTCTCAATTTTTCCAGGAATACGAGAGATGTCGATCGTGATGTTAGGAGAAATATTTGCCATGTTTCATTTGGAATAAATACCATGTGTATCTAATGGAAACATAGCGTGACCAACCATCTCAATAAAGGTATATCTAAAGTCATCATGTTCGATATTAACAAGCTCTGTGAGGAAATAGGAGAAATGATGCATATCGTCACAAGGCCTATTAGGACCATACATGGCCTCTAAGATGGATTCATCTGAAGATAAAGTATCCTTGAGGAAATCATGTGAACAATATTATTTAATGGACCATACAGGCTCTAGAACAGGATCCAGCTTGTCTATCCGCGAGGAGGAAGGATCCAGGTCAGTAGTATCATCAAGAATAGACTGATACACAACTTTTTCCATAGACAGTGGAATTTCCATCCCAATGTGTGACTGAACTTCATATGAAACAGTTGGGGAAGATATGTTACATGGATCATTGAAATACGAAGTATGGAAAGGAACAAACCTCATCAATGACAAAGACTCACTGGAAATGGCATGAATGTGGTGAATTGGTGCCATGAAATAAAAACTACCCATGAGAGAGGAATACATTCCAACACCAACATCCTTAGTTTTCTGCTGAGAATTTTTTATCACAGAGACTGAAGGTCTAACTGATGCATTAGAACTAGCATGTGCAAAGGGAAACTAATAAATCACCACTATTTTCCCTTTGTGAGGAAAACATAAAGTGCAGAAAACAGACAACACGACGACTGTCATGGAATAAGTCCAATTACACCCTAGTTGTAAATTATAGTCGAGGGATGCATCAACCACCTCGACATCAACCTCCATTTTCTTCCCACCTAAATGGACCAAAAAAGTGGGAAGCATTCCGTGGGGTAGAAAAGAACACCCATCAAATGTTGTCAACATAGTCATAGATTGGGATAGAGTTGGAGAGCCAATGGATTTCCAATAGGTTAGAAACATCACACACATCTCAACACCTTCATCAATTACAGTGTGTTTGATGGTAATTTTTGTGTACTCCACATGTATTTGAAAGGCCACATGGTAATTTAAGCAAGGCCTAACATCCGTGACGTAAAACTTGATAAATTTTGAGCCACATAGGTCTAGAGATCCTAATGCAGATAACGAGGCATTCCTCTATGAAGGAAACATTTGGAGCACCCCCAAATCTGACATTGCACAAGGGATTTGGCCCATATATTCGACAATCGAATAGTTCTGGGAGGCTCTGGAATTAGGATTGTGGGTAGCGTGCTTTAGTACTCCTTTTGAAATATGAGGCAGAGGTTCTAAATTTTCAATCTGCAAGGGTGTTTCTGGAGGAAGAGGAGACTCTGGACCTACAATGGTCTGTGAAGAACCGTAATCATGAGATAGAGTGGATACATCAATATGAGAATTTACAATATTGGCACATAGATGGCCACCTTCATGTGTCGAGGGGTTTTGAATCCTGTTCAACACATTTTTGGTGTTGGGGGTCCCCGAGGCCATCCGTTGATTATGTGGAAATGGATTTGTTAGCACAACGGGTGGTTTCAATAAGAGCCTCAAGGATTTCTCAATTTTTGGGCATAGGTGGTTAAGGTGATCATATTTTCAATGTTAGGGACCTAACCTCTCACATAGGTAGAACAATGTATTCCAATGTAATAAAGTTAAATATTAATAAGGCCTTGCAATAAGGTAGAATAAGTCGAATGTAAGAAGACCTAATAGAATCTTTCGCTTCTAGAAGGATCTTCCTCTAGATGGTTATTTTGATAGACATATTTAGTATAAATAGGAGTCGAGGGTATGAGAACCCTAGCTTGGGTATTATTGTAATAGAGATCTGCTCGATTGGAGGTTTCCCCCTCGAAGAGGCAAGTGAACATTGCGCTCAGTAATCAAAGTTCTCTTTCTGGTGTTATTCTGTTCTCATTTAAGTATTATTATGGTGTTATTCTAGTTATATTGTTGTTCATATTCCATTTCTAGCATTTTATTTCTATTCTACATAATTTTTATATCTAGAATATTACAAGTGGTATCAAAGCACTTTCCTTGGTAGAAAATTGTAGGTTAATTTTTTTTCAGGGTAGAGACATATTCTGACATCTTTAAGCTACAGATATCTGTCGTTACGTGAATAAACCTGCGGTTGAGGGATTCATACATGTAGGAAATACAAGTGGTTCTTAAGCGCACATCTGTTGGCCAACCTTGTAACCCCTGTTGGTACCCCTTCGAGTGGTAGCGCATCAGACAACACCTGTATACAGATCGACCTAGATTTCCTGAAGCCCTCTTTAGATAAACTGATCGGCCACATGACTGCTATAGTGCCATCGAGAACAACACTCGAGAAGATACTCTCTAGTACTTGGGTATTCGAGTAGTACAGATAAGGGCACAGTCTAGCATCCTTAGTTAGTGCCCTGAGATATTGGGTTGAGTACTACTGTTGGACCCTGCATGTATATCAGATAGCTATAACATAGGGAAAACCCTTGTATGTAGAATCCTTAAATACCTAACCCTTGGGGATGGAAACAAAAATAAAACAAAGAAGATCTATTTCCGTGCAACTGTGTTCAAGTTTCCAAATCACTACACATTTCTTCCTAGTTAAGCATTTGGGCATTTCATCACTGTAGTATTCTTCAGACCAGAGTATAACTCAGTGAAAAAAAAAAAAACTCAGTGAAACAACTCAGTGCCAATATTTCCACAATCAATACAAACATGTAGTCCTCCATCATCACCTCAATCGAGGAACTCAAACAAGACATGACTACCCAACTTGAATCTGTCATTTCGATGATTTGCACCAAGTTGCATATCCTTGCAGATACCCCTTTATGTGACCCACCTTTGCATACTGAAGCTGAAACTTCCTCTCATTCCCATAATTTTCAGCCCCATCACTTTCAGCATGACCTACTCCTTCCGCGAGTGGATGTGACCAAATTTTATGGCTCGGATCCCATTGGTTGGGTAACTCAAATGGAACATTATTTCTCTTTGTACGACATTACATATGACTTGGCCAAACTCCAGTATGGTGTTCTCCATCTAGATCAAGAACGTTGGCAATGGTGGCAAAGGAGAAAAACTTCTCGTCAAGGGTATATTGCTTGGACACACTTTGTGGAAGAGCTTTATGAATGCGTTGACACCGACACCAACCATTTAGGCTGTTTAAAAAATTGAAACAATCTAGCACAGTGGAAGAATTTATAGCTTCTTTTGAGAGACTGACTTTTCATACAGAGGGCGTGTCTGATGCTTTTTCCGAGAATGTTTTATTAGTGGCCTCAAGGATGAGATTCGTGCTCATGTCCTCATGGCTTAGCCTTAGAGTTGGGTGGAGGATACTAAACGAGCTAAGGAAGCACAACAAATTGTCTCTTCTCAAAACCAAAAACCCTCTTTTATTCCTCACACTTAACCAGTAAATCCCACTTTTCCTTCCACTCTATTAAATATCCAAAAATTGACCAGGGCCGAAATGGCTGAATGCCAACTCAAAGGCCTTTGTTATAATTGTGATGACAAATATTTTCCAGGCCACAAGTGTAAGGAAAAAAATATTTTTATGGCCATCTCGGAGGATGTTTCGGAAGAGGATGTTGAAACTCCCCTTGTGTCTGATTCACCTGAACCCACGGACATAACCCCTCCCTCAGACCCTCCCAAAGTAGAACCGATCATTTCCGTAAATTCTCTCACTGGCTTCTCTGCTCCCCAAACCCTCAAGCTAATTGGTTACATCAAGCATAGGAAGGTAATCATTCTTATTGATAGTGGAAGCACCCATAATTTTATTCATCGTTGCATTCCCCAAGAAAATCATTGCTATATCCATGCAGTCAATAATTTCCAAATCATGATTGCCAATGGTGGCTCCATGAAATGTGGAGGGTGTTGTGAAAATGTGCATCTCCAAATTGGTGACTACCACCTGAAATCTCATATGTTTTCTATCGACATGGGCGGTTGTGACATTGTGTTGGGTGCAGACTGGCTAAGGACTTTGGGTTCCATTCTCATGGATTTCAAGGAATTAACCATGAAATTTGACCAGGAGGGCCAAAAATATAAGTTCCAAGGCATCACCACCAGTTCACTTGAGATCATTAGTTCCCATCGCATGGAAAAGCTGCTCAAAAAAGGTCATTCTGGCGTTATTTCCCAACTCCATGCCATACATGCAACTGAGACACCCTCTATGCTGCAATACCTCCAATCCATTCTCTCTAAACATCAGGTGGTATTTTCCACTCCCTAGGGACTCCCGCCTTCCTGTGGTGTTCATGATCATTCCATTCCCCTTATACCAAGAAGCCTTCCTCCCAATATCCGTCCCTATCATCACCCATCTTCCGAAAAAAATGAAATTAAGAAAATGGTTCAAGAACTGCTTAACGCAAGAGTTATCTACCCTAGTACAAGCCCCTACTCTTCTCCTATGGTCATGTTCCTGAAGAAAGAGTGTTCTTGGCGCATGTCTCCTGAGTTCCACACTATCAACAAACTCACCATTAAAGACAAATTTCCCATTCTTTTCATTGATGACCTCTTGGATGAATTGAGTGGCGCTCAGTTCTTTACTAAACTTGATCTTCATTCTGGCTACCACCAAATCTATATGAAAGAGGAATACATTCCTAAGACTATCTTTAGAAATCATGAGGGCCACTATGAGTTTTTGGTCATGCCCTTTGGATTGTGTAATTCCCCCTCCACCTTCCAAAGCCTCATGAATCATGTCTTTTGCCCTTTTCTCCATCATTTTGTCTTAGTTTTCTTTGATGATATCCTCATCTATATAAAAACATGGACAGACCATCTTTCTCATGTGGAATGAGTTCTCCATCTACTCTCCCAGCACCAACTTTTCCTGAAACAATCTAAATGTGCTTTTGGCGCCTCAGAAGTCAAGTACTTGGGTCATATTGTTGGCAAGAAAGGCGTCAGGGTGGATCCTAAAAATATTGAAGCTATGCAAGACTGGCCTCACCCAAAGAATATCAAAATCTTGTGAGGTTTTTTGGGCTTAACAAGTTATTATCACAAGTTTGTTAAGAATTATGGAAAGATTGTGACACCTCTCACTACACTCCTTAAAAATAATTATTTCACTTGGACTCCAATAGCTACTTAGGCTTTTCAAACCTTGAATATGGCCATGTGAACCACTCCAGTCATGTCCCTTCCCGATTTCACCAAGACCTTTATTCTGGAATGTGATGTTTCATGGAAAGGTATTGGTGCTAGCCTTATGCAAGAGGATCGACCTTTGGCCTTTACCAGCAAACAACTGTCTGAAAAAAATTTGGGAAAATCAATCTATGAAAAATAAATGTTGGCTATGTTGCATGTCATTGATTTGTGTTGCCCTTATCTATAGGGGAAACGCTTCCAAATTAGGACAGATAATCAAAGCCTCAAGTATTTTCTGGAACAAGGCATTTCCTCCCCAGAGCAACCAAAATGGGTGACTAAGCTCTTTGGATATGATTATGAGATCATTTACAAGAAATGCAAAGACAGTGTGGTTGCGGATGCACTTTCCCAAAAATATAAAGATGAAGGCTCCCTTTTTTCTCTCTCCTTCATTGTACTAGATTGGCTCCAAGCCATTCTCCAAGAATGGCTACATGATCCCAAAAGTTCGCATCCGATACAACAATTGCATTCCAATTCTCCAGTTTCCCCAGGGTACTCTTGGCTCCATGATGAGCTTCGATACAAAGGCCGTTTGCATTTAAGTAAACATTAAAAAATTAAATCCACAGTGCTTTTTGAGCTTCATGCTACACCCACAGTTGGGCACTTCGGGTTTACCAAAACCTATGACAGGGTCAAAAGTTCTTTTTTGGGGGATGGTATGAAAAAATACATTCATAATTTTGTGGCCGAATGTGATGTGTGTCAACGCAACAAGGGTAAAAAATTCAAATCTCCTGGCACACTACAACTGCTTCCGATTCCACCTGCTATTTGGAAGGATATCTCTATGGATTTTATTACAGGCTTACCTAAATTGGGAAATAAATCAATGATCATGGTGGTAGTTGATTTCCTTTCCAAGTATGCTCATTTTTGTTCTCTTCAACACCTATTTACAACATCCACAGTGGCTCAACGTTTCATGGATCAGGTCTTCAAGCTTCATGGCATGCCACATTCTATTGTTTCTGATCGTGAACCAAATTTCACCAAATTTTTTCGGCAAGAACAATTCAAGATATAAGGAACCCAATTGCATCTCCGCATAGATTATCATCCCTAGATAGATGGTCAAACTGAAGTTGTCGACAAGTGTTTAGAAACATATTTGAGGTGTTTTGCATCGGAAAAGAAAAACCAATGGGATCAATGGTTACCCCTAGCTGAATGGTGGTACAACACTTCATACCATACATCTACCCACATGACTCCTTTTGAAGTGGTATATGGAAAAAATCCACCTTCAGTTCTCTCATATTTTCCAGGTGTCTCGAATATCCAGGCAGTTGACCAAATGCTTACAGTTCGAGAGGCTATTCTCCGTACCCTCAAAGAGAATTTGGTCATGGCCCAGAATTGCATGAAGAAACAAGAAGATCAAGTTCACTCTGAACGTCAATTTGCAGAAGGGGATCAGGTGTTTCTTCGACTGCAACCTTACAAGAAAAATTCCCTCAAGGTTGACCATTGTCAGAAGATGGCACCCAAATTTTATGGTTCTTATAAAATTCTCAAGCATGTGGGATAGTTGGCCTATCAATTATATTTTCTCAATCATTCTAAGATGCATCCCATTTTTCATGTTTCATGCTTAAAGAAGGTGATTGGAATTAAGTTCCAAAATCAAACCAACCTTTCTGAGTTGGACAAAGAAGGCTCCATTTGGCTACAACCACAAACATTTTTGGACCAGCGTGAGTGTCTCCTGCGTAAGAAAACCATCAAGGAAGTGTTAGTCCAGTGGAAAGATACAACTCCAATAGATGCCACTTAGGAACCAACTACCATTCTACATCAATTTCCACATCTCAAACCTTAAGGAAAAGGCTATTTTTAAGGGGGAGGACATGTTAGGGACCTAACCCCTCATGTAGGTAGAAAAATGTATTTTGATGTAATAAAGGTCAATATTAATAAGGCCTTGCAATAAGGTAGAATAAGTTGAATGTAAGAAGACCTAATAGAGGCTTCTACTTCTAGAAGGATCTTCCTCTAGATGGTTCTCTTGATAGAAATATTTAGTATAAATGGGAGTCGAGGGTATGAGAACCCTAGCTTGTATATTATTGTAATAGAGTTCTACTCGACTGGAGGTTTCCCCCTCGAAGAGGCAAGTGAACATTGCTCTCAGTAATCAAAGTGCTCTTTCTGGTGTTATTTTGTTCTCATTTCAGGATTATTGTGGTGTTATTCTGGTTATATTGTTGTCCATCTTCCATTTCTAGCATTTTATTTTTGTTCTGCATACTTTTTATATATGGAATATTACATACAAAGTTTACAAGGAAA
>JASDQU010587959.1:68302-94738 GCA_032191745.1 Picea mariana | reverse complement strand
CAAAATGTTACTTCACATAAATATGCTTAGTGTTTCTATGATAAGACAGATTGGTGGCCAAATGGATAGCACTTTGAGTATCATATAATGTGTACACATGGTACTACACCCTTCCAAACACACCCAAAAGACCCTTTAACCAGACTTCCTCCTTGAATGCATGTGAGACAACAATATATTCCTCCTCGGTAGTGGACAAAGTCACTATTTCTTGAAGCTTTGACATCCAACTAATGGATCCTCTTGCAAGGGTAAAGATGTAACCTAAAGTAGACCTCCTCCTGTCCAAATCACCTGCAAAACCTAAATCAAAATAACCACAGACTGTGTCATTACAACCATCAAAGGCAATGCAATAATTGCTCGTGCCTCTTAGATACCAAAGAACCCATCAAAATAACCACAGACTGTGTCATTACAACCATCAGAGGTGATGCAATAATCGCTTGTGCCTCTTAGATACCAAAGAACCCATTTCACTGCTGCCCAATGTTCTCTACCTGGATTTTTCATGTATCTACTGACAATGCCAATTGCATGTGAAATATTTGTTCTAGTACATACCATAGCATACATTAAACATCCTACTTCATTTGCATAAGATAAACTAGACATATAATCCTTTTCTTCTTTGCTAGTAGGACATAATTTTGAAGAAAACTTAAAATGGAAATCCAAAGGGACAGTCACGGGTTTCACAACGTTCATACCGAAACTCATGAGTGTTTTCTCCACATACTTCTGTTGTGATAACCAAAGATTGTCATTTTCCTGTTGCTATGTATTTCCATGCCCAAAATTTGTTTTGTTGATCGTAGATCCTTCATATCAAAATTCCTAGCCAACTGATCCTTTAACCTATTTATCTCAACTATGATTTTTCTTGCAAGAAGCATATCATCAACATATAACACCAAGATAATTAATATACCATTTAAAATTTTAAATTAAACACAATGATCATACTCATTTCTAGTAAAGTTTTGGCTCACCATGAAGGAATCAAACTTCTTGTACCATGTCCTCAGAGACTGATTTAGGACATACAATGACTTCTTGAGCTTGCAAACTAATATTCTCTTGCAATCTTGAACAAAACCTTCTGAATGTTCCATATATATCTCGTCATCCAAATCTCCATGCAAAAATGTTATTTTAACATCTAATTGCTCCAACTCAAGATTAGATAAAGCAACTAGTGCTAATATACCACACATAGAAACAATCCTAAAAACCAGTGAAAATATTTCATGGAAATCAATTCCTTCCATTTGAGAATACCCTTTTGGAACATGTCTAACTTTGTATCCTTCATTTCTGACATCAACAACATTCTTCAATTTGTAGACCCACTTGCATCCAACAATTATTTAATGGTTATTTTCCATTTGGAACTTTTAACATCATCCATTGCTTCCTGATAACAAGAAGGTTCCCCATCATTAGTAATCAATGCAACAGATCAAACATAATATTCATACTTTTTGGGAGGATTTTTTGTCCCATGTAGATCCCCTCAGAGCTAGTTGTGGTGTTTCCACATATTCTTCTTATTCATAAGCTTCTTATTTCTCCCTTTTTTCTGTAGATGGATGAGTCTCCAATTGAATTTCCTGATGTTGTGGTACATGTTCATGTTTCACTTCAAACTTTACGACATCTGATTTTATGGGAGGGGATTCATTAAAATTTACATCTCTGTTAATGATGATTTTATGGGAAATAGGATCTCACAATCTATATCCCTTAACTAAATCATCATAACCAAAAAAAATGTACTTCTTTTATATGGATTCTAACTTTGAATGTTGATCTTTATGAATAAGGGCATAAACATCACAACCAAATATTTTCAAATTTGAGTAATCACAAGGGTGACCTGTCCATACCTCTTCGGGAACTTTACAATATATTGAAATTGATGGTGACCAGTTGACCAAATAGCAAACAATAGTGATTTCTTTTTCCCACAACTCTTGCTGCAAATTAACATTACCAAGCATGCTCCTTTCTCTCTCTAGAAGAGTCGTATGTATGTGTTCTTCCACGCCATTTTGTTGAGGAGTGTATACCACGGTCTTATGCCTTTTGATCCTAGCTTCCTTCCAATATCTCTCAAATTCCAAGGATCTGAAATCACCTCCATTATCTGTTCTCAAACACTTGATTTCTCTGCCAATTCCCTTTTCAACCAAACTCAAAGTTGTTTAAATACGTTAAACACATCATCTTTTCTCTTTATAACATAGACCCACACCTTTCTAGAGTAATCATCTATAAATGTTACAAAATATGATGATCCTCCAAAATAAAATGTAGGGAATGGCCCCCACACATCTGAATGAATATAATCAAGAACACCTTCACTTGTATGAATTCTTGTTTTAAATTTATGTCTATACTGCTTCCTAAGAATACAATGTTTGCAAAAATTCAAATTCAAGTATTTCAAATATGGAAGTAACTTGTGATTTATCAATACCTTTAGTCCTTTCTCACTCATATGACCCATTCATTGATGCCATAAATGAGAAGGTTCATTTTCTTCCTCTGATGTTGTCGATGCTTCATTTACTTGAGTGCATCCTTCTAGTTTGTAAAAGTTTCCAATATCCGTAGCCTTCATAACCACCAAGATGCCCTTGGAAACTTTCAGTGCTCCACCTTGACTTGTAAACATGTAACCTCTAGAATTCGACACTCCCAAAGAAATTTATTTATTTTTCAGTCCAGGTACATGTCTAACCTTTGTCAATGTTCTAGCAATACAATACCATGATCAACAACTTGATAAGAGGAAAACCAACTCCTATGTCGACACATGTGATGTGAAGCCCCGAAATATAGTAACCAATATTCATGATAATGTAAGACGTTACAAATGGATAAAAATTCATCAACGATACTTGAACTTGACTCAATTGGATTTGATTTCTTACCAGAGTCTCGCTTGTATTCTTTTCTCTTCCAACAATCCTTCTTGAGATGCCCTGATTTACAATAGTAGAAACACTTTAGCTTACTCTTTTTTCCCTTTGACTTGGATTTGGATGTAATTCTTGATTTCTCCCCTCTTTCTTTGGATCGTCCTCTAACCACCATTGCTTTTGGTGTGGATTTTTCTATATTATGTTTCCTCACCTCCTCAAACAACAAAGCACCCACAATAGAGATATACTCAAGAGTATCGGTTGTACCAAATATAATAGACATGACTAAATGATCCTAATGTTGGGCCCATCATTTGTACCCTTTTTTCCATCCATTTATCTTGTTTTGGAGACACTTTAAGTAATCATTTACCCTCTTTTGACAATATCATACCTATGACTTCATGTTTTAACCCAAGGTACAACCTTTTTATGAATTGCATTATTTAAATAGTAATATGCGTTGTTTAGTAGTTTCCTACTTGATTTCAGGTTTACTAATGAGATGTCTTGGAAGCATATACTTGCAGGATGGAAACAGGTTGTGTTCATTCAAGGATTTGATGTTGTTACTCCTTCGCAAGCTCAGATGGTATCCCTTTTGATATGTTGTTACTTCTATAGGTCGTCACTCTTTGAGCCAGGATATTGCCACTTCCATGATCTCATTGATACTTGAGCATTTGGTCTTTGATCGATTCTCAAATATAGGAGAAGACAAGTGCTAGCATGGCAAGGATGAGTCACCAGAAGAAATGGGAGTACCAACTGTTGCAACTATTCGTGGTTGTGATAATATACCAAAATTCTCTATTTTGTATATCAGTTGTAAGAACATGAATGTGAAACATATCTTGTTTTATGTATTGATTAGATCCAACATTATATTTTGTAAAGATTGTTATCTAGAAATTTATAAATAATAGGAAACCTCTCGGGTTGAGGGGGGTTGGAAAAAGAAAGGAACAAACTGTGAAACATAAGTCTGGTGAACTTGTTGTATTATCTCTTTTCTATAATATGAGTATACTGGTTCATTCTATTTGAGCATCAATTTGTGATTTGCTTCATAAACCTTGGTTGGTGAAGGAAGGGCCTCCTTCTCTAATCAGGTTTTGTAGTTCCATTTGTTTTATTAGGTAGATTTTTTATAGTGTGTTTTTTTTATTCAAGTTGTTGTAGTGATTATTGGTCAGTGTGGATCATAGATGATTTTAGGGGACAGTTTTCATCAATGGGATAATTTTCCATTGTTTTCCCAAAAAAAGAATAGCCAATTTCCAATTTTTTTAAAACAAATTCGCCCAAATTCCATAAAATAAAATTATTTTAGCACAAAAATTGAAAAAAATGTATATAAACTATATAAAATTCTTAGAAATTTGAATATTTTTACAAAACTATTGCCAATCATTTTACATTTTTCATATTAAGGGCTAGTAATATTATCCCATGTTTCTACGTATTAATATAAATTTTCATCCTTAAAATTACCCCTGTTGTGGATTGTTATTTGTTGATGAACATTCTTAATTACATGAGATGTTCTTGTAGATCTTGATTGATTATTAGCAGGAATCGATAAATTTTTTTATTGTTGTTACTTTTTTTTATTGGAGTTTCATTATGATTTCGTTGCATCATTTAGATTCTTAACAGACAAATTTCCTTATTAAAATTATAGCAGGTGCATTCTCTTTAAAATCATTGTGAGTCCAGGATTGGTTAAGAGTAATTTTGGATTATTTTCCATTCTGTAGTTGTTATTTCCTTTCAGCAAGAGTGGTGTGAATCGAAAGTGATTCCCCTTTAAATGAGTGTTGCATGAATTGAATATGGTTTTCTTTTCAATAAGGCATTGTTTGGATTGAGTGTGATCTTTCTTTATTCATAGCTATGTATAACGTTTTACACAAGATAAATTAGGAGTGTGTTTTCCTTCAGAAAGAACAAACTGATTGATTTTTCATTCGCTACATGATCATTAGAATTACCAACACTATAGAGGGAAATGTATCTTGCATAAACTTTTCACATATCCTTGAAAAAAAGGAAGACCCCTAGTTTGATAATTAATGTGAAGTGTTATTAGTTGTCACAAAAATAAATTTAAAAACCTGAATATTTTGGCGTTGTTTCCAAGGAGGTTATAAGGGCACTAAAGTACAATTTAGTGTTGGATTAGTTGCATTATTTATGGTTCTATTGAGGCCTAAGAATTCAATACGTAAGGTAATAACCGACACATCTATCACCAAACCTTGGGTTATCGTCGTAGACTCTCATATCACGTGCATTGGAGCACATATACTACATGGGTGAAAAGGAATATACAATGCGTGAATAGAGGTAGAGGAAGACCCCCCAAAAATGATAATCCCGTGGGTAAAGGAGGTCGAGGAGAAAAGGGTCAAGGAAGAAAAACATATATACAAGAGATTATTGCAAAGGAATAATCAAAATCTTGTAGTGTTGTTAAAGTGGCGTCCCATGTAGGAACCAGTCGTCGACATAAAACTAAAAGTAATTATGTTGAGATGGTCGAAGATGAACTAAGAAATAAGTCAGGGTCGCGAGGCAAACCTTTTGCAGTAACATAAAATGAGTTTCAAAATATAACATAAGGACAGGGGGAAACAAAGGAGCATATACCAAATTATCAAATCCCACTACATGGAGAAACCCCTGAAACTCCTATTCTAGATCAAGGAAGTGTTGTCAAACCTTCTGCATTAGAGACAAAGGAACTTGTCTCACCCCAATAAGTACCTCCTGACTTTGGATTTCCATAAGACTATTGGAGGATGTGGGAAAACATGGCTGATACAACCTCTACGATTGAATTTCCCATTCTCGATAACCATGGAGGCATACCTATGAATACAATCTCTTTATCAACCCTCCCTGATTTCCATGGGATCATCATTGAAGATCCAAGTTACTTCTTGTTCGAACTTTATGTGCTATGTAAAAGCTATGAGTATACCATTGATTTGCATAATCTAAAATTGCTCCCTGCCACTTTGAAGGGAGCATCCTTGAGACGGTTTATGAGTTTTAGAGGTGGTACTATAACCTCTTGTGACAGCATAAAGAAAACATTCCTTGAGAAGTATCAAGGATACTATAGATCTCAAAAACTTAGGGAGGAAATATTCCAAATGACACAAAAGGAGGATGAGAATATAGAATATTATGTAGAATCGTTCCAATACAATTTATAGAGATCCTCACATACCACTCTCGGTAGTGACATCTTGAAGAAAATTTGTATCATAGGAATGTGAGATGAATGTTTGGATATGTTGGATCTAATGGGAAAAGGGGATATCTCTAAGGAAAATTATGAGGAAATTTGTGATCTATGTTGAATATGGTCAAGGGAATATCCAAAAACAAACCAGGGATCAGGGACTTCCCCACCAGATCTAGAAAACAATTCAATGGGCGAGTAACTCATGTGGATATTGGAAATTTGTTAGAAGACATAAAAAATGACATTCTCAGGATGATGTCTTCATAGTTGGATGTGTTTCAATATAAACAGAAACAATTGGAGGTTGAAAAGGAAATCATCATTTTCTTCCCGAAATGCATAACAAAACACTCCTCAAGAGAGTGACTAGTAAAATTTGTCGATATATGTAGAATTTTTTATCAAGATGATCCCGCAGAATCATGCCCATCTTTACCTAGATTAAAAGTGGTCTATCAGGGCACCAATGAAGAAGTCGAGCCAAATTATTTTCTAGCATCGAAAAAGCCATGGAAGGCAGGACCTCCATGTATGAATCAAGACCCTTCTACATTTTTCAATACTTGGAGTAGTTAGTATAATCCTCACTGGAAAATCCCCCAACAATTCTAGTATTCGTCACCTTGTGTACAACATCCAGCCCAACCAGTTCAAAATTCTCCTTGACCATTAAATTAGTGGAATACCTCTTTCCATGTACACCAATTTCTAGTACCCCAACCACATTTTCCTCTACCACTACCCCCACAATTAACTATACAATAATAACTGCAAATTCCTATGAATTCGCCAATAAATACTCAAATGAATGTTCCCATGATTCAACCTCAATTACCTATACAAGATAACCTGGATCCAAACAATAAGATAGTTCAACAGGATGAAATGTTAACCTTCCCATCCTAAAGTATTCCCCCCCTTATATGTAACTATGTACAACTTAGGTCTGGGAGGGTAATTCTCCCAGAAAATTAACCAATAATCACTAAACAGTTGGAGGAAAATCCCCCAGCTCCTAAAACTTAACAACATCATGAAGGAAATGAAGATCCTACACATGCTACAAATCGAGAAGTAACAACAATAAATAAACACATGGTTGTTACTATCCTGAATCACATTCAAGTTGTTGATCCTCCATACTAAAAAAGTTTGGTAATAGCTAAGACACCCCCACAACCTAAGTTTAACCTGTTGGGAGAAGTCCAAGATCTATGCATCAAAATCTAGTTGTTACAAGAAATAAGGGATGTAATAATTTATTCCAAAAATGTTTGAGAGCTACGCCTTAATAAACAAGGAATAAAACCAAGGGATCCACCCACTATCGATTTTTTGGGAAAACTGTCTAACCTAATTTTGGGTAAGGATACATCCATCAATTATGATGACCGTAGGAGTCCGACAGTCACTGTCTAGATACAAGGTAATATTTTTTCCAATACATTAGTGGATTTGGGGGAAGATATTAATATCATGATCGAAGAAACCTGCAAAATATGAGGTTTTGAAAACCTTAGACTAACCCCCATAGTCCTTGAATTGGCTGACTAGTCCACCCTTCAACCAGAGGGGATCCTGGAGGATGTTTCTATCTCTGTGGATTATTAGAAATATCTAATAGAATTCATGATCCAGTAGAAAACATATTGTATTGAAGGAGACCCTCTGATTTTGAGGAGGCTATGGTTAGACACAAACGATGTTCATATTGGATGCAGGATAGGGAATATGATGATTTTCTATGGGGATTCTATGAAAATTTTGGTCCTTTACCCACCCAAAAAACCTATCCTGGCATGAAAAAATTCTTTATGGGATGATTTCAAACTTAAAGATGAGAATGTTCAACCATTTTTGACAATTGAAAAAGATTTGTCTTTTAAAACTAAAATAGAGGATGATGTTATTAGTAGTTTTATCAACAACCCATCCTTTGTCTCTTAACCTGTGTATCAAATGATAGAAACCATAATAAATAATGAAGTTCTTGATAATATTGAATTGAATCTAGAAGAAGAGGAACAATTTATACCAACAACAATTATTCAGAATAAAATCCCAATTGAAATCAAGCCAGGGAAAAAATAGAATGTTAATCCAAAACTGACCCCCTCATAGACTGAGAAGATGTTACAAGTTATGAAAGAAGAAAAAAAATCCTTCACATGAGATTACAAGTATATAAAGGGTTTACACCCTGATATTTGTACCCATCATATCAACATAAAAAAATATTTCATCCCCACTTGACAACCTCAAAGGAGCATGAACCCTTCCCTAAGGGACATTATTAAGTGGGAACTCCGAAAAGTGTTGGATGTTAATTTTATTTATCCAATATTTGACAATGAATGGGTATCACCTCTTGTTATCGTCCCAAATAAAAATGGGAAATGGACGATTTGTGTGGACTATAGGGAATTGAATAAAGATATGCAAAAATACCATTTCCCCTTTCCATTCATCGACCAAGTCCTAGACACACTATCATGAAAGAGGTATTTTTCTTTCCTTGATGGATCCGGTGGATATAATCAAATCCATATTGCTCTTGAAGACCAGGATAAGATGACCTTCACCTGCCCCTAGGGCACATTTGCAGATTGTTTCCTCCCTTTTGGGCTTTGTAGTGCACCTGCTACTCTCCATTGGGTGATATTAGGATTTGTTTTTGTTCTAGTTAATGATAGTGTTGAGATATATATGGATGAATTTACTCCATATCGAACTGATTTTGAAGGGGCGCTATTTAATCTAGAGAATACACTCCAACGATGTAAGCATAATAACCTTTATTTGAGTACAAAAAAGTGCCACATGATGATGACAGAAGGAGTGGTCTTAGGACATTTTATCTCTGTTGTTGGGATTTAGATCGATCCAACAAAAATTCAAGTATATTGATCATTCCACCTACAAAAGAACAGAAAGAGGTATGCATATTTTTAGGGAAAACTGGGTACTATCATCGTTTCATTGAAATTTACTCTAGAATTGCATCCCCTATGTTTGCATTACTAATAAAAGATGCATAATTCATGTGGAATACCAATTTCCAATCTGCTTTTGAAGAGTTAAAAACATTGGTGTCTACAACTCCTATCTTACGTAGACGAGATTGAACACCGCCCTTTGACATCTCCTTGGACAACTCTGATACTACTTTTGGGGTTGTGCTAGGGAAAGAGGAGGACAAGAAGCCTTATGCCATCTACTACGTCAACAAGAATTTAGCACTAGCATAATTGAATTACAGAGGAACCGAAAAAGAGTACCTTCTTATCTTTTTTACAATTAATAAATTTCATCACAACATATATGGTTATCCCATATTTATACACATGGATCACTCAACTATCATGTATTTAGCTAACAAACCCATTACACGTGCACGAGTTATCATATTTTTATTATTAATGCAAGAATTTGATATTAATATTATTGATAAATATTTAAAAGACAACGTGGTCGTAGATCTTTTATCTAGACTTATTATAAATACGGAAAATTCTTCTGTAGAAGACATTTTCCCGGATGAATACTTGTTTGCAGTGTATTCTCATACATTGTGGTATGCAAACATTTTTAATTACCTTGTTGTAGGAAAATTGCCACACCATGTCTCTCAAAGAGAAACACGAAATATTATCCAACAAAGTGAAATATTTTTGTGGATAGATGGATACCTATTTTACACATGAGAAGATAATATAATTCAAAGATGTGTGAGATAGGATGAGATTCAAGACATTCTCAAAGCCTGCCATGACAAGCCTTGTTGAGGGAATTTTGCAGGAAAAAGAATAGGACATAAAGAACTAGCATGGGTTATTATTGGCTCACTATATTCCAAGATACAAAGAAATATGTGAAAGGATGTGATATCTTCCAATGGATGGGACAACCCATTCAATCCAATGAGATTCCATTACAAACACAACYRGTAATAGAACCATTTGAGAAGTGGGCTCCCRATTTCATGGGMCCAATCARTCCCTCATCACATAAAAAATCTCATATCCTGGTATGCACRRACTACATAACCAAGTGGGTAGAGGAAAKAGATCTCCCAAAATCCAYAGAGAAAGCTTCTATGGACTTCRTGTTTGAAGAAATCTTTGTTCCATATAGGATGCCAAGGGAGAAAGTTATCRACGAAGGAGAACAATTCACAAGGAAAAAGATTGAGGCATTTCTTAAGAAATATATGATTCAACATCGAGTCACTTCTCCTTATCACTCGCAAGAAAACGGGAAGGTCAAAAGAACCAATAAAGTATTGGAAAAAACTCTTACAAAGATAATAGCTAGCCACTTCTGTGATTGGGCCTATCGATTGTCTACATATCTATGGGCTTATGGGAAAACTTGGTGAAATACAACATGATTCTCTCCATTTGATTTGGAGTGTGGTAAGTGTCTGATATTCCTAAATGAATTTGAAATCAACACACTTAGGATTGTTGTATAGGTTGGTTTGGATTTGGTAGCAACACAAAATCATTGATTGGAAAAATTAAATGAGCTTGATGAAATCTATTTGGCCACATTGCAACATACTGATATTGTGCAACAACAACATGCATAGTGGCATGCTAGGATCATTGAAAAGAAGTAGTTCCGGGTTTAGGGTATTGGGCACTCCTGTATGACTCCAGGTTTAAATATTTCAAAGGAAATATTTGCACTAGATGGTTGGCCCCCTATGAAGTGGATACATTGTTCGAAAATGGGACTATTAAATTGATAACCATAAACAAAGAACATACCCCTTTTTTTGCTAATGGACATCATCTACGGTTATATCATCATTCGACCTCAAGGGAATATTTCATGAAGTAGGTTTCTTCTAGTCCATAATTAGAAATGTTGCAAGAGGAAGGAAGACCTCCACACCTTCACCTCCATGACCATAAAAAAATTTAAAAAATGAAAAATAAACATATAAATAAATTTCTAACTACAAAAAATCCTTACGGGTGCATTTGGATTATGATAACTGAAAACTAATTCATTGGCAGTTGGAATCTACTTAAAAAAAACAAAGAGAGAGAAGATTTTTTTTTCAATCACTCTTGCTTCAAAATAAAATATTCATGCTAAATTTTAATCCTCGAACAATATGATCTTTTTCTATTTTTATAGGAATGATGTTGTAAATTCTATAGAAGGTTGTTACTTTTCAAGTAATAGCACAACCAACTGTTGAATCTTGTCCAAGTAACAACACCAGATAATGACTGAAACTTTTCCAACTAATAGTATGATATATCAACATGACAAAAATTGCAATAAAAGAAACCATTCAAGTGTGTCGTTTCTTTCAAATTCTCAGCTCTAACATAACTATAGTTATGCTATGTCCAAGTTAGAAAAATGATTCCATCATTCTCCACACTGTTGCAACTTTCTTCCAGGAATTACCCATCTTCTTTCCACCAAACATTATGCCAAGTTCACCACCAAATTGGGAGTTGCCATGAGTACTTTTCACCATCACTGAATCATTACAAGTTTGTTTGATAATATTCAAGAATAGGTTATTAATCAGTCTGTTTGATCCAAAAAGGGTACAACAAAGGCTAAGAACAACTCAAAAATCACAGAGGCAACTCAAGACGGTTAGAATGGCTCCAACAGATAGAGAAAGGGAAAAAATTCAAAGTTCCGAAAACTCAGTGAAAATTGCATGATCGCGAAGAGTGTGTCGCAAGATTTCTAACTATGCAAAGGTATCGTCAAACAAAGTTACATATTGAAATATATTTGTGTTCAAAGTTTGGTCAATCTAGCCCAATTAGCAGGGGATGAGTCAACATCCATATTGTTGATGTCAGCATCTGTACGGATGACATCAACGTCTGTACAACACATGTGGCAGGAATAGGTAGGTGACACATGGTATGCTGACATTAGCATTATGTCAACATGATGACATGGTATCACCAGAGGTTTCCATGTGTCATCCGGTTTTGGCGTTTTGGACCGATCCGTGGAACAATCGGATTGTGCCACGTGGAAGTCCTTACAGTCTGTATGACTAACGTGGCATGATGATGTGGCATGATAACATGGAATGCTAACTTGGCAGGGGGAAGCATGGCCCAATTAGAGGCTACCACATGGCCCAATCAAGGGTTGCCACATGGCAGGCGGGAAATGCACAAGAACATCATGTGAATGAAATTAAAAAAAAATAAAATTTGCGGGACCGCCAAATTTGGTAAACCACGCCAACTATAGCTACGGTTGTATATCATTGGAGAACCTGATAGAACCAATGCTAACAATAGCAGACCGAATATGTATTATATACACAATATAACAATACCAAACCAAAAGTAGAGTCTACAGGGCTTGACCCTGGGACCTCCGCCATAACCTATTCCTTAATACATCTACCCCTAACCACTAGGCCATGGGTACCACATGGTATACACCCCCAACCATGAAGGAAGGAGGCACGTAGACCATACGACCTTCCAGGAATTCTTTTCAATGCAAGGTAAATTCATCATTGTAGGTTGTAGAGTGCACAAAAACCGAGACATAATTCTTCTTGGGTCTAGGAGTGCCAGAGTTGGATCGAGGCATGGAGATAGTCATTTTTGGGTAATTTGATGCCACGAATTCAGTGGTGCTATCTGTTTTCTAATCTGAACATTATTTATGCAGCTTGATTTCAGAATGAGGTATAATTATGTATTTTTCCAAATTCTTTTGTTGAGTTAATGAAAGACCCTACCCATTTGAGAGAAGGACCTGGAGACGTAGTCCACCAGGGATGGAATTCGATATCAAGTTTTTGTGTTCATAGATGATGCTTATGTTTCTTCATTTTTGAGTTTTCCCTTCATTAATGGTGCACTTTAATTTATGCTCATTTAATGCAATTCTTTATAAGTCACTACGAAAAGATCCTGGATAATGGTGGTATCAGAGCAGTCGTCTTTGACTTGAATTGTTGAGTGTGAATGATTACTAGGGCCAAGCATAAGCAAGGTGAAGGAACTCTTAATACTTTCAATCCTAAAGTTTGTCATGCGTCCCGAAGGAAGAAAATGGTAGAAGAGGACAAGTGTGATGAACATGAGAACAACTTTTACATGGTCGAACGAATGTATAGAGATTATGAGAAGAGGATGAAGAAGAAAGGGAAGAAAAATGAATCACATGCAGATGATGATGGTTTGGTAAACCAAGGAGTTTGAGGATATCCTCCTAAAATTTCATCTTCACCTTCAAGTTCTAGTTCTTCTTTCTCTGAGCATTCTCATCATTCTAGCCATAAAGCCTCTTTTAAAAAACCATTATTAAAGATGGATGTAAAATTTTATTTACCTATGTTTAATGGAGATGTTAATCTTGAAAAGCTAGATAATTAGATCCGACAGATTGAAGTGTATTTCCATGTCCAACATATTGATGAAGGGGAAGTTAAAATACAATTGGCTTCTCTTCGGTTGGAAGGCACTGCTCTCATATGGTGGGAGAGAAAGATTCAAGACATAAGTAAGTGTGGTAATCTTCTTTCCTCATGGTCAGAACTTAAATCAGTGATAAGGAAGACATTTTATCCATTAGGGTATTTACATAAAGCAATGATGGAATGACAAAATTTAAGAAAAAGTAAAGGTCAAACTATACAAAGTTTCACAGAAGAATTTAGGAAGAAAACTCTTGCATTGAAAATTCCTTTGGATTATTATGAAACATTAATGAAGTATACTGGCGCACTTCACAGTTATATTCATCATACTTTTCTCTTTTTTAAACCCACTAGTCTTGAAGAAGTTTGTGTCCAAGCCACTCATATTGAGAACAGGGGGAAACATGTTTAAGAAGATCCCACGAAGAAACCTTCCAATCTCCCACATAAACATTTTAAGAATTTTAAAAGGAAGGACAAGAAGACCACAGTGATGAGAGAAGGAGGAAAACCATATTTCATTCATTGCAATAAGAGAAGTCGCGATGAAGAACACTATTGGAAACTGCATCTAGAAAAGAAACCAAAATAATTCGGTGGAAAGGGGAAGACAAAAACCGTTTCTACAGTGCAACAAGATCTTGGTTCTAATTCAGAAGATGAAGGAAAGATCACAATGGTTGGAGTACAAGGTAAATATTCTCTTCATGATAGTTCAGGTTCCAATAATGAATATCATGTTGATGAACGAAAGAGGAATGAGTTATTTCATATAAGAGTTGTATCTAATTATACTAAGATACATTATTTGATATGGATTCCCAAGTAAACTTAATATCTGAAGCACTTGTCAAGAAGATGGGTCTTGAAATGAAACCACATCCGAAGCCTTATCCTATTGTTTGGGTATGTGATAAAGAAAAAATTGATGTCACCAAACAATGTAGGATCAGATTTGTTATTGCTTCAAAGTTCATTGATGAAGTGGATTTGGATGTTGTACCACTTGATATATGTGGCATAGTGTTGGGAAGTCCCTATCTTTATGATAGAAAATCATTCTTCTTTCCTCATGAGAAAAAATACCACCTTACTAAAGGGGGAGTGGAATATATTGTTATAGTTCACAACATGAAGGTAAATACAACACTTGTTAGTGCAGGGAAAACGAAGAGACTCATAAACACTAATAAGAGATATGTACTCATGGTTGTCAGAGAGACATATGTCGAGACATCCGATGCTTTCGAAGGGTGTGATCCATCTCATAAAAATGAATTAATTGGTATTGTTTCTAAGTATGATGACATTTTTCAGGAACTAGATGGATTACCTCCTAAGAGGGAAATACAACATGAGATACATCTTCAACAATATTCTCCTCTTCTTAATGTGGGCATGTAGAGGATGCCAGTTGTGGAGACGACAGAGATCAAGGAGTAGGCACAGGGATTATTGGATCAAGGGGTCATCAGGCCCAGTTCATCTCCTGGTGGTTCTCTGATCATGATGGTGCCAAAGAAGGATGGAACATGGGGAATGCATGTCGATTACTGAGCCTTAAATAAAATCATGGGGAAAAATCAATACCCTCTTCCTCCTATAGATGATTTACTTGATCAATTGAAGAATGTTTTTTATTTCACTAAGTTGGATTTGCACAGTGGATATCATCAGATTAGCATCACATAACAAGATGTATGGAAAACTTCCATTAAAACCAAACATGGATTGTTTGAGTGGTTAGTTATGATGTTTGGGCTTTGTAATGCTCCAACAATTTTCATGTGTGTGATGAACTATCTATTAAGGCCTTTCATAGATGACTTTGTGATTGTATATTTAGATGACATTCTTATTTTTAGTGGGACTTGGGATGAACATGTGAGGCATGTAAAGAAAGTATTGGATACTTTGCAAAGGGAAATGTTGTATGTAAAATTGTCTAAATGTGAATTTGGCAAGACTGCACTTGTGTACTTAGGTCAATTGAAAATTGATCCTTCCAAAATTGATGTAATTTTAAAATGGCATGAGCCAAAGAGTGTAACCAAAGTCCGAAGCTTCTTAGGTGCAGTCCACTATTGGAGGAGATTTATTCTCAACTTCTCCTTTATAGCAAATCCTTTGCATGCCTTAACCAATGTGAAGAACACTTTTCAGTCGTAGGGAAAGCAACAAAAATATTTCGACATTTTGAAGGATAAGATTAGTACCACACCAATATTAGCACTGCCGAATATTCAACATCCTTTTGAGATCGAGATAGATGCCAACGAATACACCATGGGTGCAATATTGATGCAATATCATAAGCCTATTTGTCACCACTATGAAACTTTTAACCAAGTTGTTGTTAACTATCCTACCTATGATAAAGAGTTGTATGCATTAGTCTAGAGCGTAAAGAAATGGAAGCATTACTTTTTAGGGAAGGAAACAATCATACATACAGATCACCAGGCCTTATAGTATCTCCAAGCACAACCTAAATTGCAACAATATAGACACTACCGATGGATGGGTTTTCTACAACAATTTCATTTGGTAATCAAGTACAAAAAGGGTACAAGTAACAAGGTAGCTAATATACTTTCTAGACCTCCTATTGTTGCTTCTATTATTTTGAAGAATACTTCTTTATCTGATGGTATCTATGTAGAAAAATATGCCATTGATGAATATTTTAAAGAGGTATATGTGAAGCTAACCCATGTTGCATAGGTAGAGAACTATTGTCTACAGGGAAAACTACTCTACCATCTTGAAAAGCTATGTATTCCTACAAGTGAACGAGTCCATGTAATACAAGAAGCTCACACTTCTCTTGTGTCTGGGCATTTTGGGGTACGGAAAACTATGACTCATTTGCAAAGGTTATGTTACTAGCCTCAAATGAAAGCAATTGTAACTAAATATGTAAAGGGGTGTGTGATGTATTCTACTTGTAAGCCCACTAATAGAAAATAGGGTCTATACTCACCATTTCCTGTTCCATCCCATCCATGGAAAAGTATCTCCGTGGATTTTGTAGGAGGTTTACCAATGACCAAAGGGGGTCATGATTATTTTTATGTTGTAGTGGATAGGTTCAGCAAGATGTGTATCTTGATGCCATGTAAAAAGCAGATCACTGCTGAGAAGACTACTAATCTCTTCTTTCAATATGTTTGAGTTCACTTTGGATTACTCACATCCATTGTCTCAGATCAAGATAATTGATTCCTTGGGGACATTTGGACTAGCTTGTTGAGGATGATGGACACCAAATTGAAGAGGAGCACTGCTTTCCATCCACAAATCGATGAAAAGATAGAGGTGGTAAGATGAACAATGGTACTTTTTCTTCGAGGCTACTGTGGCAAGCATCCCAAGTTATGGGATGAACATATACCCTATATGCAACATGTATACAACCAAGATTTACATTCATCCACTCATAGTTCACCTTTTGAGACATGTTTTGGGTACCTACGAAAGGTTCCTTTGGATTTGATATATGGGAGAGATACCGATGTGAATGAAGAACGAACAGAGGACAGAGCCAACAAGTTCATATAGAGGATCCAACAGATACACCAGGTAGTCAGGGAATAGTTGGAGAAAATTCAAGAACAATATAAATATCGGGGTGACAAGCACATGGTTGATCATCAATTCTAGGTTGGATATCGGGTATGGATTCACATCAACAAGGAGAGATTGAAGGGTGAAGGAAAGAAACTCAAGACCATTTTTTATGGACCCCTCACTATCTTGGATAAAAGTGGTACCAATGCTTTTTGCCTAGATCTTCCACCTTACATGCAGATTTACTCAGTTGTGAACATTGAGAACTTGAAACTTTTTTAGCCTCCCATGATCATGGATCAAGATAAGGAAGTTTCAATACCTTCAGTTGATGAGTTTGCACCTGAGCACTTGGATGAGTTACATGAAGATATCATCCTAGACAGGAGAACGAGGAATTCACGTAGGGCTGATATTGGTTATCTTCGAGTAGGCTTAAAAGGAACACATCTAAGAAAGGAAAAGTGGATCGAGAAGGACAAAGTGAGGGGACTCTTCCCTCACTTACCTATTGATTTATGAAATCTTTTGGTGGTCCAAAAAGCTCTCATTAGGAAGGCGTGATCCAAAAAGGATCCAGCGAAGGATAAGAACTAACCAAAACTCATAGAGGCAACTCAAGACACTTAGAATGGCTCCAGTAGAGAGAGAAAGGGAAAACATTCAAATTCCCAAAACTCAGTGAAAATGACATGATCGCGAAGAGTGCATCACAAGATTTCTAATGACAGAAACAAATTGTCAAACAAAGTTACGGATTGAAATATATTGATGGTCAAAGTTTGGTCAACCTAGCCCAGTCAGCAAGGGATGAGTCAGCATCCATACTGTTGACGTCAACATACATATGGGTGACATCAACATCCATAAAAAAAATGTGGTAGGAGCAGGGATGTGATACGTGGCGTGCTGATGTCAACATGATGATGTGGAAACACTAGAAGTTTCCACGTGTCACTTGTTTTTTGTGGTTTTGGACTGATCTGTGGACCAATTGGATCGTGCCACGTGGAAGTCTGTATGGTTGACGTGGCACGTTGATATGGAGTGATGACTTGGCAGGGGGGAATATGGCCCAAAGAGAGGCCGCCACGTGGTCCAATCAGGGGTTGCCACGTGGTAGGTGGGAAATGCACAAGAACAAATCGTGAACGAAATTTGAAAAAAAATAGTTGGTGGGTCCGCCAAATATGGCAGACCACGCCAACTATAGCCATGATTGTATATTGTTGGAGAACATTCTAGATCCACCTCTAACAATAGAAAAACAAATATGTATTATACACACCATATAACAATACCAAACGAAAAGGAGAGCCCATGGGGCTTGACCCTGGGACCTCCTCCATAACCTACGCCTTAATACATACGCCCCTAACCACTAGGTTGTGGGTACCACATGGTGTACATTGCCTAGTTTTATTATTAAAAGGTTAATCCTCCCAGCCACGGAGGAAGGAGGCACACAAATCGTACGACCTTCCAAGAATGCTTTTCAATGTGAGGTACAATCATCATTGCAGGTTGCATAGGGCATGCAAATCGAGAAAGAATTCTTCTTGGGCCTAGGAGTGCCAATGTCGGATCAAGGCGTGGAGATGGTCATTTTTGGGTAATTCAACGCCACAAATTTAGTGGTGTTGTTTGTTTTCTGATCTGAGCATTATTTATGCAACCTGATTTTAGAATGAGGTATACTTATGTATTTTTCCAAATTCTTTTGTTGAGTTAATGAAAGAGCCTACCCATTTGAGAGCAGGACTTGAAGACGTAGTCCACCAGGGATAAACTCCATTATCAAGTTTTTGTGTTCATATTTGATGCTTATGTCTCTTCATTTTTGAGTTTTCCCTTCTTTAATGGTGCACTTTAATTTATGCTCATTTAATGCAATTCTTTATAAGTCACGATGAAAATATATCGGATCATTGTTGGTTGTATCAACAATATAACATCCAAAACCTTGCATGGATGCAAAAGAAGATGGGAGTTATTTGTAGTGGAAATTAGAATTAGGGATCCATTTTTGTTTCCAAACCTTAGAAGAGCCATGGGATGATTGAATAAGTACATCCAGTGTATTGAATAGATAGGCCCTTGGTGGATTGGACTGAAGTTTTATTTTCCTCTAATTTAATTACCTAGAGATAGGTATCATACCATGTATGAATTCACAATAGTAGAGCATCATTGGGATGTAGAAGTTAGGGTGTTAGCATGATTCAGGCCCCCCAAGACAGATACAAATGAGGCTTACCAACTTAGCACATTTCATGAGACTTGCTCTTTGGATAATGAAGATCTCAGATACAAATTGGATGCATGAGGACATGCAACAAGGCTAGTTGGGGGAAGATGTTAGCCCCATGATCTGTACCCTTTTTTCCATCAATTTATCTTTTTTGGGTGATACTTTAAATCATCTTTTACCCTCTTTTGACAATATTTTACCTGTGACTTCATTTTTTAACCAAAGGTACAACCATTTTATGAATTTCATTATTTAAGTACTAATATGGATTGTTATGTAGTTTCCTACTTGATTTCAGGTTTACTAAAGAGATGGATTGGAAGCATATACTTGCAGGATGGAAATAGGTTGTTTTCATTCAAGGATTTGATGTTGTTACTCCTTCACAAGCTCAGATAATGTCCCTTTTGATATTTTTTTACTTCTAAATGTCGTCACCCTTTGAGCCACGATGTTGACGCTTCCACAATACCATTGGTACTTGAGAATTTGGTCTTTGACCGATGCTCAAATATAGGAGCAGACAAGCACCAGCATGGCAAGGTCACCAAAATAAATGGCAGTACCAAATGTTGCAATTATTCATGGTTGTGATAATATAACATAATGTTCTATTTTGTACATCAGCTTTAACAACATGAATGTGCAATAGATCTTGTGCTATGTATTACTTCGATTTGATATTCTATTTTGTAAATATTGTTATCTACAAATGTATAAATAATAGGAACCCTCTCGGGTTGAGGGCGGTTGGAAAAATAAAGAAACAAAGTGTGTAACAAATGTCTCGTGAAATTGGTGTATCATCTCTTTTCTATAATATGAGCATACTCGTTCATGCTATATCAACATCAATTTGTGAGTTGCTTTAGCAGCCTTGGTTCGTGAAGGAAGGGACCCCTTCGCTAATCAAGTGTTGTAGTTCCATTTTTTTTATTAGGTAGATTTATTACAATCTATTTTCATGATTCTAGTTGCTATAGTGATTATTGGTCAGTGTAGATTGTTATTTGTTTTTTAACGTTGTTAATTACATGAGTTATTAGTTGCAGAGATTGATTAATTACTAGCAGGAATCGAGAATCTTTTTTATTGTTGCTAATTTTGTGATTGGAGTTTCATTATGATTTTGTTGCAACATTTGGACTCTTAATAGAAAATTTTCCTTATTAAAACTATCACAAGTGAATTATCTTCAAAATAATCGTGAGTCGAGTATTGTTCAAGGGTAATTTTGGATTGTTTTCCATTTTGCAGTTGTTATTTCCTTTCAACAAGAGTGGTGTGGATAAAGAGTGATTCCCTTTTCAGTGAGTGTTTCATGAATTGAATGTGGTTTTCTTTTCAGCAAGGAATGTTTGGATTGAGTGTGATCTTTATTTCTTCATGGATTCTTAGAAGGTTTTACACAACATAAATTAGGAGTGTGTTTTCCTTTAGAAAAAATAGACTGATTGAGTTTTCATTCATTGCACAATCATTAGAATTACTAGCATTGTAGAGGAAATTGTTTCTTGCATAAACTTCACACATAGCCTTGAAATAAAATACAACCATTGGTTTGATAATTAATGTAAAGTGATATTAGTTGTCTCAGTAAGACATTTAAAATCCCCAACACCCAAGACTCAGGAAAAGAACACAACAACTCTTGGCTATGGAGCCTGATTATCTTCTTGATTCATAGGTCTTGTTTCAACTGCGTAATTTGGACCCCATTTCCTAATGGGGGGTGTGGGGGGGCTTACCCCTCCACATATAGATCTAGGGGGGCCTGTGGAGGGAGGGGTGTAAAAATTTTATGGATCCCCCCCGGGAGGGGGTTTGGGGAAAACACCCTTGAAGATACATTTTTGGGAAAATTGCCTTGTAAAATATTGTAATTTCATAGTCAATCTAGACCATTGATTATAAGGTTGAAGATATGATTATAGAAGTTATGTTGGGGTATTTTTCCCTAGAAGGAAATCCTATTTTATGAGGGAATTGTATTGCGACTTTGTATGTGAGTGAATATTGTATCTTGAGAGAGGAGACTGTAACATAAATAAGAGGAATTTACAACAAGTATGTTGTAGCTTTTATCCCTTCATTTTCTAGATAATAATAAAGAAAGGACTTGGAAATTTATCTAGTGGACGTACCTCACACTGGGTGAACCACATATATCTATGTATCTATTGTATTGTGTATCTTCTGTGTTTTATGCAATGGAGGTTATGTTACTACAAAGCGGGGTGTGGGGATACTAAGGGTAAATTTTAAGGGCTATAACTAGTATATGTAATTATTTTCAGAGGGCATGGGTGCATGCCAGTTCTGAACATATAGCTCAAGGGTCTATGGGATGGTCGATACTGAATGGTTTGTATTTTTTTGTAAAAAGTACCTTTTCACATAAAAAACAAATACCCAACGTGAAAAATATATGAAAATAAAGAACATATAACAATTATTTGATAATCATGATAATGAGTGTGTGTACTCGTTCTTTTAACATTGGCGAGAACAATGGTACCTTAATGAAAATTTTGGGTGACCCCTAAAGGAGGCCAAGGAACAATGATTTCCTAGAAAAGGTAATCCTTGAAGGAGGGTAGGGAACGATGAGTTTCTGGAAAAAGGAACTCCTTAAGGGAGGCCAGGGAACCATGGGTTCCTGAACAAGGCACTCCCTAAGGGAGGTTAGGGAACAATGGGTTCCTAAGAAAGGCACACCATAAAGGAGGGGAGGGAACGATGAGTTCCTAGAAAAAGGAACTCCCTAAGGGAAGCCAAGGAACCATGGGTTCCCGAACAGGGAACTCCCAAAGGGAGGCAAACGAATGATGGGTTCTTGAGAATGGAACTCCCTAAAGGAGGAAAGGGAACAATGGGTTCCTAAACAAGGACCTCCCTAAGGGAGGCCATGGAAAAATGGGTTCTTGAAAAGGCACTCCCTGAAGGAGGCAATGGAACCATGGGTTCATGAACAAGACACTCCCTAAGGGAGGCCAATGAATAGTGGGTTCCTGAAAAAGGAAATCCATGAAGGAGGCTAGGAAACTATGGGTTCCAGGAAAAATAACTCTCTGAAGGAGGCCAGGAAACCATGGGTTCCTTAAAAAGGAACTACCTGAAGAAGGCCAAGGACTTATGGGTTCCTAAACTAGGAAATCCCTAAGGGAGGCCACAAAAAAATGGGTTCTTGAAAAAGGCACTCTCTGAAGGAACAATGGGTTCCTTCCCGTCATCGCCTATTTGAAGTAAAACTCCTAGGACTAGCACCTTAGAGGATGACAGGTACAGGATGTAATATTTGTCGAAGTCTGGGGGACTGATCATGGGGGGCTTGTCGAGTTCTTCCTTCAATGAGTCAAAAGAGGTTTGACCATGTTGATCCCAATGGAATGGGATATTGTGTCGTAATAAACGCAAGAATCCATCGGAACGTATGGTGTAATCAAGGAAAAAGTGGCATAAGAAATTATATTTGCATTCAAGTCTCTATAGAGGTCACAAATTATTGGGAGGGGGGATTTCATTAATGGCTTAGAACTTGTGAGGGTCTAATACAATTCCTTCTCTGGAAATGATAAAACCAAGTAGGCATCATGTGGTTACACGGAAAGCACACTTGATGGGGTTCAACCGTATATTATATTGGCGATAATGTTGAAATACAAGTTTTAAATGTTCGAGAAGCTCTAACCTTTTCTTGGACTGACCAGTGAGATCTTCTAAATAGGCTAGGATGATATGTGTGAGATCATGGAAAGTGTATTCCATGGCCACCTGGAATATAGCACCAAAATTTTTAACACCGAATGGCATAACACAATAGGTGAAGGTTCCCCATGGAGTGGTGAATGCAATTCTATATTGGTCTGCATGGACAATATGGATTTGATTGTAGCCGAAGAATGCATCCATAAATGAAAGAAATTCATGTCCGACGCAAGGGTCGATAACTTGATTGATGAAGGGGGTAGGAAATTTTTCCTTAGGACATGCTTGGTTGAGATCATGGAAATTAGTGCATACTCAAATGATTTCTTATTTCTTGTTGCATGGGACAGGTTTGGAAACCCATGATGTGTATGCGATGGGGTATAGGAACTCGATTGACCATAATTTATCGATTTCTTCTTTGATATACATGGATTTTGAAGGATGAAGTGGTCTTTTCTTCTATAGAATGGGGGAAATGTTCAGCCATGTGTCGATGTGATGCTAAAAATGGAAGGGTCTAATATGGGAATTTCAATCTATGACCAACCAAATATGTCTTAGAATTCCTGAAATAGGGATTCGTAAGAAATGATCTCTTTAGGGGTGCATGCGATGTCAAGGGTTATTTCTTCAATGATGCTCCAGTTGAATGAGTTGTATATTTTTATGGTAGGGGAGATGTTGGCGATGTTCCCTTTTTCAAAGGCATCAGGTGTGGGGATTGGGTTACTGAACCAATCAACATGTCTCGAGGAAATTAAATCTTTAGTTTCAATCACACAGACCTGAGGGTTTAGGTGGGGTTGAAATTCTTCTTGGGATAATGAGAAAGAGTGATGGTACATGTCATCCCATGGATCGTCCGGTGTTGTCACAGCCTCGACGATATCTTCAAGAGAGTGGAAGATGTGTGATAATTGTTATTGCACAATGTGTACTTGCCCAAATCCCAAGGAAAGTAAGGGAGATTGGTGTAACAAGTAGGATATCATATCACTATCACCTTAATAGGAAATCCTTACTTTCTATGGATAGGAAAGGTCTACCCTAGGGAAAGAGTTCCCTATAACCTAAAGGGATGGAAAATTAGGGTTATCCTCAAGATATATTCCCCCCTCTCACTAGTTACCAAAGTCACTAAATCTTTGTCCCAAAATGAGGTTAATGAAGTGCTTGATGTACCTGCCCGGAACAAGACAATATATCATGCATATACAATAATTCCAAGTACAAATATGATAATAACACCTCAATAGACAATGGAAAGTGACATTAAGTGCTAGATGATATAAAATTGCAACATTTAATAAGTTTACAACAACAAATGATAAAATGTAACAACTGTAACAAATACTCTTCAGAAAAGATTGAAAATAAAATGAAAAGATAGTACTGACTAAGTAGTATGATAATAACTTGTCATAAGCAATTTATGAAATGATTAGATAGCAATCAGAGTATGTAGAAAATTTGTTGCAATTAGATGGTTGTAGAAAATATTTATAACAACAACACATAAGTTAGTGATCTAGGCTAAACTAGGGTTAGAGACAGTTATTAAAACCTTAGAAGAAGAGTGTTTGAGTGTTTAATAAATCCTTCAACAATATAGAGGCAATAACTAGTTCCTTCTAGGGTTTATGGAGTCAAGTGTATGACTTATTCTAAGGTTGCAAATCAATTTGATAATGCACAAAAGTCTAAGAGGGAAAATGCATAGGAGAAGCAGTAACTTAAGTCCCCCTATGCATTGATCTCAAGAGACAAGATGCTAGGGTGTAGGCAATTCTAGGCCCTAACACCTTTCTCTCCTTAGGATTCTTATGGAGTAAAACTTATGCAAATATAACGAAGTCAAAATCCTTAGAGTCCTAGCAAGTTAGGGCTCTAGGGTTTTACTAGTCACTAGATCAATTCAATGAAAAGCTTGGCAAATAGAAAGTAAGAAAGTAGCAACTTAATTTCCTTACTTCATGAATTGAGTATACCATGCAATTTCATAATCTTGTATGAGAAAATAAAACCATACACAAACCATTCAATAGATGACATAAATGCAGATTTTACTTACTTACACAAAGAATAATCATGAAAATACCATGCAGGATCACCATAAAAACTTCCAAGATTGATCCAAGTTGCAAAGAATAGCCTTATACAAGAGTGCGCCTCACAATTTCAGCCAATATCCCTCACTAGGGCGCAAATTTCAGACCTCTTCTCTTGTGTGAGAAGTTGTGATGATAAAAATGAATGTACTTTATGCTTATTTATACAAAACTTTTACCTTTAATTAATTTTAGGTCAAAAATAAGACTGAGTTGGTCAACTTACAATAAAATTCAATTTTGAGATAATAAAAATTAATTAGCATCTAAATACACCTATGAGGGCCATGTCATGCCCTTATAGGGTGACTTTGAGTCCCTAAGGTGGAACGTTGAGCCTAAAAAGTAGGGCGCTTGGCCTCTAGAGGCCCAAGATGAAGCCCGCACGTGCCACTAGGCTCATAAATGCCTCAAAAATGAATACCTTGGCTCTAGATGACGTTCAAGATCATGATGGTGACATTCAGGGCCTTCAAGGGTAAATTTCCATGTGGAAGAGCAAGATCCCCCTAAGTCTAGTTCTGTGAGGATGCCTCCAAAGGAAACATCCTTCTTTCTTCATGATGAAAATATTCAATGTATTATTACCCCTAGCTGGGGTTACAACATCGATATGTGGGATTTAAGCCCCCATGAAGGTCTGAGCTAATCATTCCCTCATGTGTACCTGTCCACCGGGAAAAGTCCTGCAACAACAACAAGTACGCCCTCCAGGGGTTCATAAGTAATGGGGATCATAATATGTAAATCACATCCAATAATTAAATTACTTAAAAATGTGCATCAAACCCCCCTTTAACCCAGAGAAATTCTTAAAGATTTTATGCAATTTGACAAGTTAGGTTTGGAGAAGGTCTCACGACGTCCTATTGGGCTAACTTCTCTTAAGTTTGGGGTGTTTCCTAGGTGGGATCGACTGCAGATCATGTAAGTGTATGAGGTGGTATGGGGTAAGTGTTTTGGCATAATGTGCATGTGATAATAGGGAAATGTAAAATCTTATCCGTGGGTTCCTTTGTAGAGGGAAAGTTGCACCTTGTCATAAATGTTATTGTTTCCTAGCCCATTAATTTCCTTTTACTTTTATCTTTATTGATTTTGATATTTTTCTTTTGTCCTTCAAGGGAATAGTTGAGGGCCACTGTCCTGGCTTGATGACCATAGGTGACAGTGTTATC
>JASDQU010587959.1:51514-68282 GCA_032191745.1 Picea mariana | reverse complement strand
GTTAATAGCTTTATTGTTTTCTTTCTAACCTTTTGCATTACAGCTGTCATGACTAGAAGAGCCCAACTAGGCATGTAAGTGCTCACTTTTTGCTCACACATTGACGAAAAGAGCACGAACAATAACCTACACCTTAATACATATGCCCCTAACCACTAGGTTGTGGGTACCACATGGTGTACACCGCCTAGCTTTATTAATAAAAGGTTAATCCTCCCATCCATGGAGGAAGGAGGCGCACGAATCGTATGAACTTCCAAGAATGCTTTTCAATGTGAGGTACAATCATCATTGCAGGTTGCATAGGGCATGCAAATCGAGAAAGAATTCTTCTTAGCCCTGGGAGTGCCAATGTCGGATCAAGGCGTGGAGACGGTCATTTTTGGGTAATTCGATGCCACAAACTCAGTGGTGTTGTTTTTTTTCTGATCTGAGCATTATTTATGCAACTTGATTTTAGAATGAGGTATAGTTATGTATTTTTCCAAATTCTTTTGTTGAGTTAATGAAAGAGCCTACCCATTTGAGAGCAGGACCTGAAGACGTAGTCCACCAGGGATGAACTCCATTATCAAGTTTTTGTGTTCATATTTGATGCTTATGTCTCTTCATTTTTGAGTTTTCCCTTCTTTAATGGTGCACTTTAATTTATGTTCATTTAATGCAATTCTTTATAAGTCACTATGAAAATATATCGGACCATTGTTGGTTGTATCAACAATATAACATCCAAAGCCTTGCATGGATGCAAAAGAAGATGGGAGTTATTTGTAGTGGAAATTAGAATTAGGGATCCATTTTTGTTTCCAAACCTTAGAAGAGCCATGGGATGATTGAATAAGTACATCCAGTGTATTGAATAGAGAGGCCCTCGGTGGATTGGACTGAAGTTTTATTTTCCTCTAATTTAATTACCTAGAGATAGGTATCATACCATGTATGAATTCACAATAGTAGAGCATCATTGGGATGTGGAAGTTAGGGTGTTAGCATGATTTAGGCCCCCCAAGACAGATACAAATGAGGCTTACCAACTGAGCACATTTCATGAGACTTGCCCTTTGGATAATGAAGATCTCAGATAAAAATTGGATGCATGAGGACATGCAGCAAGGCTATTTGGGGGAAGATGTTAGCCCCATGATCTGTACCCTTTTTTCCATCCATTTATCTTTTTTGGGTGATACTTTAAATCATCTTTTACCCTCTTTTGACAATATTTTACCTGTGACTTCATTTTTTAACCAAAGGTACAACCATTTTATGAATTTCATTATTTAAGTACTAATATGGATTGTTATGTAGTTTCCTACTTGATTTCAGGTTTACTAAAGAGATGGATTGGAAGCATATACTTGCAGGATGGAAATAGGTTGTTTTCATTCAAGGATTTGATGTTGTTACTTCTTCACAAGCTCAGATAATGTCCCTTTTGATATTTTTTTACTTCTAAATGTCGTCACCCTTTGAGCCACGATGTTGACACTTCCACAATACCATTGGTACTTGAGAATTTGGTCTTTGACCGATGCTCAAATATAGGAGCAGACAAGAACCAGCATGGCAAGGTCACCAAAATAAATGGCAGTACCAAATGTTGCAATTATTCATGGTTGTGATAATATAACATAATGTTCTATTTTGTACATTGGCTTTAACAACATGAATGTGCAATAGATCTTGTGCTATGTATTACTTCGATTTGATATTCTATTTTGTAAATATTGTTATCTACAAATGTATAAATAATAGGAACCCTCTCGGGTTGAGGGCGGTTGGAAAAATAAAGAAATAAAGTGTGTAACAAATGTCTCGTGAAATTGGTGTATCATCTCTTTTCTATAATATGAGCATACTCGTTCATGATATATCAACATCAATTTGTGAGTTGCTTTAGCAGCCTTGGTTCATGAAGGAAGGGACCCCTTCACTAATCAAGTGTTGTAGTTCCATTTTTTTTATTAGGTAGATTTATTACAATCTAGTTTCATGATTCTAGTTGCTATAGTGATTATTGGTTAGTGTAGATTGTTATTTGTTTTTTAACATTGTTAATTACATGAGTTATTACTTGTAGAGATTGATTAATTACTAGCAGGAATTGAGAATCTTTTTTATTGTTGCTACTTTTGTTGATTGGAGTTTCATTATGATTTTGTTGCAACATTTGGACTCTTAATAGAAAATTTTCCTTATTAAAACTATCACAAGTGAATTATCTTCAAAATAATCGTGAGTCGAGTATTGTTCAAGGGTACTTTTGGATTGTTTTCCATTTTGCAGTTGTTATTTCCTTTCAACAAGAGTGGTGTGGATAAAGAGTGATTCCCTTTTCAGCGAGTGTTTCATGAATTGAATGTGGTTTTCTTTTCAGCAAGGAATGTTTGGATTGAGTGTGATATTTATTTCTTCATGGATTCTTAGAAGGTTTTACACAACATAAATTAGGAGTGTGTTTTCCTTTAGAAAAAATAGACTGATTGAGTTTTCATTCATTGCACAATCATTAGAATTACTAGCACTGTAGAGGAAATTGTTTCTTGCATAAACTTTACACATAGCCTTGAAATAAAATACAACCATTGGTTTGATAATTAATGTAAAGTGATATTAGTTGTCTCAGTAAGACATTTAAAATCCCCAACACCCAAGATTCAGGAAAAGAACACAACAACTCTTGGCTATGGAGCCTGATTATCTTCTTGATTCATAGGTCTTGTTTCAACCGCGTAATTTGGACCCCATTTCCTAATGGGGGGTGTGGGGGGGCTTACCCCTCCACATATAGATCTAGGGGGGTCCGTGGAGGGAGGGGTGGAAACATTTTATGGATCCCCCCCGGGAGGGGGTTCGGGGGAAACACCCTTGAAGATACATTTTTGGGAAAATTGCCTTGTAAAATATTGTAATTTCATAGTCAATCTAGACCATTGATTATAAGGTCGAAGATATGATTATAGAAGTTATGTTGGGGTATTTTTCCCTAGAAGGAAATCCTATTTTATGAGGGAATTGTATTGCGACTTTGTATGTGAGTGAATATTGTATCTTGAGAGAGGAGATTGTAAGATAAATAAGAGGAAGTTACAACAAGTATGTTGTAGCTTTTATCCCTTCATTTTCTAGATAATAATAAAGAAAGGACTTGGAAATTTATCTAGTGGACGTACCTCACACTGGGTGAACCACATATATCTATGTATCTATTGTATTGTGTATCTTCTGTGTTTTATGCAATGGAGGTTATGTTACTGCAAAGCGGGGTGTGGGGATACTAAGGGTAAATTTTAAGGGGTATAACTAGTATATGTAATTATTTTCAGAGGGCATGGGTGCATGCCAGTTCTGAACATATAGCTCAAGGGTCTATGGGATGGTCGATACTGAATGGTTTGTATTTTTTTGTAAAAAGTACCTTTTCACATAAAAAACAAATACCCAACGTGAAAAATATATGAAACTAAAGAACATATAACAATTATTTGATAATCATGATAATGAGTGTGTGTACTCGTTCTTTTAACATTGGTGAGAACAATGGTACCTTAGTGAAAATTTTGGTCGACCCCTAAAGGAGGCCAAGGAACAATGATTTCCTAGAAAAGGTAATCCTTGAAGGAGGGTAGGGAACGATGAGTTCCTGGAAAAAGGAACTCCTTAAGGGAGGCCAAGGAACCATGGGTTCCTGAACAAGGCACTCCCTAAGGGAGGCTAGGGAACAATGGGTTCCTAATAAAGGCACACCATAAAGGAGGGGAGGGAACGATGAGTTCCTAGAAAAAGGAACTCCCTGAGGGAAGCCAGGGAACCATGGGTTCCCGAACAAGGAACTCCCTAAGGGAGGCCAACGAATGATGGGTTCTTGAGAATGGAACTCCCTAAAGGAGGAAAGGGAACAATGGGTTCCTAAACAAGGACCTCCCTGAGGGAGGCGATGGAAAAATGGGTTCTTGAAAATGCACTCCTTGAAGGAGGCAATGGAACCATGGGTTCCTGAACAAGACACTCCCTAAGGGAGGCCAATGAACAGTGGGTTCCTGAAAAAGGAACTCCCTGAAGGAGGCTAGGGAACTATGGGTTCCAGGAAAAATAACTCTTTGAAGGAGGCCAGGAAACCATGGGTTCCTGAAAAAGGCACTACCTGACGAAGGCCAAGGACTTATGGGTTCCTAAACTAGGAAATCCCTAAGGGAGGCCACAAAAAAATGGGTTCTTGAAAAAGGCACTCCCTGAAGGAAAAATGGGTTCCTTCCCGTCATCGCCTATTTGAAGTAAAACTCCTACGACTGACACCTCATAGGATGATAGGTACAGGATGTAATATTTGTCGAGGTCTGGGGGACTGATCATGGGGGGCTTGTCGAGTTCTTCCTTCAATGATTCAAAAGAGGTTTGACCATGTTGATCCCAATGGAATGGGATATCGTGTCGTAATAAATTCAAGAATCCATGGGAACGTATGGTATAATCAAGGAAAAAGTGGCATAAGAAATTATATTTGCATTCAAGTCTCTATAGAGGTCACAAATTATTGGGAGGGGGGATTTCATTAATGGATTAGAACTTGCGGGGGTCTAATACAATTCCTTCTCTGGAAATGATAAAACCAAGTAGGCGTCATTTTGTTACATGGAAAACACACTTGATGGGCTTCAACCGTATATTATATTGGCGATAGCATTGAAAGAGAAGTTGTAAATGTTCGAGAATCTCTAACCTTTTCTTGGACTGACCAGTGAGATCATCTAAATAGGCTAGGATGATATGTGTGAGATCATGGAAAGTGTATGCCATGGCCCGCTGGAATGTAGCACCAAAATTTTTAACACCGAATGGCATAACCCAATAGGTGAAGGTTCCCCATGGAGTGGTGAATGAAATTCTATATTGGTCTGCATGGACAATATGGATTTGATTGTAGCCGAAGAATGCGTCCATAAATGAAAGAAATTCATGTCCGACGCAAGGTTCGATAACTTGATCGATGAAGGGGGTGGGAAATTTTTCCTTAGGACATGCTTGGTTGAGATCATGGAAATTAGTGCATACTCAAATGATTTCTTATTTCTTGTTGCATGGGACAGGATTGGAAACCCATGATGTGTATGCGATGGGGTATAGGAACTCGATTGATCATAATTTATCGATTTCTGCTTTGATATACATGGATTTTGAAGGATGAAGTGGTCTTTTCTTCTGTAGAATGGGGGAAACGTTCAGCCATGTGTCGATGTGATGCTAAAAATGGAAGGGTCTAATGTGGGAATTTCAGTCTATGACCAACCAAATATGTCTCAGAATTCCTGAAATAGGGATTTGTAAGAAATGATCTCTTCAGGGGTGCATGCGATGTCAAGGGTTATTTCTTCAATGATGCTCCATTTGAATGAGTTGTATATTTTGATGGTAGGGGAGATGTTGGTGATGTTCCCTTTTTCAAAGGCATCAGGTGTGGGGATTGGGTTACTGAACCAATCAACATGTCCTGAAGAAATTAAATCTTTAGTTTCAATCACACAGACCTGAGAGTTTAGGTGGGGTTGAAATTCTTCTTGGGATAATAAGAAAGAGTGATGGTACATGTCATCCCATGGATCGTCTGGTGTTTTCACAACCTTGACGATATCTTCAAGAGAGTGGAAGATGTGTGATAATTGTTATTGCACAATATGTACTTGCCCAAAGCCCAAGGAAAGTAAGGGAGATTGGTGTAACAAGTAGGATATCATATCACTATCACCTTAATAAGAAATCCTTACTTTCTATGGATAGGAAAGGTCTACCCTAGGGAAAGAGTCCCCTATAACCTAAAGGGATGGAAAATTAGGGTTATCCTCAAGATATATTCCCCCCTCTCACTAGTTACCAAGATCACTAAATCTTTGTCCCAAAGATGAGGTTAATGAAGTGCTTGATGTACCTGCCCGGAACAAGAAAATATATCATGCATATACAATAATTCCAAGTACAAATATGATAATAACACCTCAATAGACAATGGACAGTGACAGTAAGTGCTAGATGATATAAAATTGCAACAGTTAATAAGTTTACAACAACAATTGATAAAATGTAACAACTGTAACAAATACTCTTCAGAAAAGATTGAAAAGAAAATGAAAAGATAGTACTGACTAAGTAGTATGATATTAACTTGTCATAAGCAATTTATGAAATGATTAGATAGCAATCAAAGTATGCAGAAAATTTGTTGCAATTAGATGGTTGTAGAAAATATTTATAACAACAACACATAAGTTAGTGATCTAGGCTAAACTAGGGTTAGAGACAGTTATTAAAATCTTAGAAGAAGAGTGTTTGAGTGTTTAATAAATCCTTCAACAATATAGAGGCAATAACTAGTTCCTTCTAGGGCTTATGGAGTCAAGTGTATGACTTCTTCTAAGGCTGCAAATCAATTTGATAATGCACACAAGTCTAAGAGAGAAAATGCATAGGAGAAGTAGTAACTTAAGTCCCCCTATGCATTGATCTCAAGAGACAAGATGCTAGGGTGTAGGCAATTCTAGGCCCTAACACCTTTCTCTCCTTAGGATTCTTATGGAGTAAAACTTATGCAAATATAACTAAGTCAAAATCCTTAGAGTCCTAGAAAGTTAGGGCTCTAGGGTTTTACTAGTCACTAGACCAATTCAATGAAAAGCTTGGCAAATAGAAGGTAAGAAAGTAGCAACTTAAGTTCCTTACTTCATGAATTGAGTATACCATGCAATTTCATAATCTTGTATGAGAAAATAAAACCGTACACAAACCATTCAATAGATGACAGAAATGCAGATTTTACTTACTTACGCAAAGAATAATCATGAAAATACCATGCAGGATCACCATAAAAACTTCCAAGATTGATCCAAGTTGCAAAAAATAGCCTTATACAAGAGTGTGCCTCACAATTTCAGCCAATATCCCTCACTAGGGCGCAAATTTCAGACCTCTTCTCTTGTGTGAGAAGTTGTGATGATAAAAATGAATGTACTTTATGCTTATTTATACAAAACTTTTACCTTTAATTAATTTTAGGTCAAAAATAAGACCGAGTTGGTCAACTTACAATAAAATTCAATTTTGAGATAATAAAAATTAATTAGCATCTAAATACACCTATGAGGGTCATGTCATTCCCTTATAGGGTGACTTTGAGTCCCTAAGGTGGAACGTTGAGCCTAAAAAGTAGGGCGCTTGGCCTCTAGAGGCCCAAGATGAAGCCCACATGTTCCACTAGGCTCATAAATGCCTCCAAAATGAAAACCTTGGCTCTAGATGACATTCAAGATCATGATGGTGACATTCAGGGCCTTCAAGGGTAAATTTCCATGTGGAAGAGAAAGATCCCCCTGAGTCTAGGTCTGTGAGGATGCCTCCAAAGGAAACATCCTTCTTTCTTCATGATGAAAATATTCAATGTATTATTACCCCTAGCTGGGGTTACAACATCGATATGTGGGATTTAAGCCCACATGAAGGTCTGAGCTAATCATTCCCTCATGTGTACCTGTCCACCGGGAAAAGTCCTGCAACAACAACAAGTACGCCCTCCAGGGGTTCATAAGTAATAGGGATCATAATATGTAAATCACATCCAATAATTAAATTACTTAAAAATGTGCATCAAACCCCCCTTTAACCCAGAGAAATTCTTAAAGATTTTATGCAATTTGACAAGTCAGGTTTGGAGAAGGTCTCACGACGTCCTATTGGGCTAACTTCTCTTAAGTTTGGGGTATTTCCTAGGTGGGATCGACTGCAGATCATGTAAGTGTATGAGGTGGTATGGGGTAAGTGTTTTGGCATAATATGCATGTGATAATAGGGAAATGTAAAATCTTACCCGTGGGTTCCTTTGTAGAGGGAAAGTTGCACCTTGTCATAAATGTTATTGTTTCCTAGCCCATTAATTTCCTTTTACTTTTATCTTTATTGATTTTGATATTTTTCTTTTGTCCTTCAAGGGAATAGTTGAGGGCCACTGTCCTGGCTTGATGACCATAGGTGACAGTGTTATCAACAAATATTTCGTGGACATGAGAAGGCTAGCTCGTGATGAGACCCCCTTTCTCTTGTCTATGCCACCAAGAGCCACTATCCTAGTTTGGTCACTAGATAGGTGGTAGTTTCATACCACTACATGCCCATGGTCATAATAGGCCGATTCATGATGAGAAATCCTATCCATGAACTAGTACCTTGAGTGTTTATATATCTTATGGGTCTCATTTTCTTACTGAGAAGATTTTCACTTCTTTCTTGGGGATCCCTAGGAGAAGCATATCAAAGGTTTCAATATTGGCTTTAAATGTTTTCCAACTACTTTTACCCTCTAGGCCTTTATCCCCTTCTTCCCACGAGGTAAGGTACAACCCTTCCTAGTGTAGTCAATCCCAATTCCCAAACAATGGTTGGGGAGATGAGAGGAATAAATATGGAAAGTGGTAAGTATGGAGGGAACAGACGACGACCTTTCATAGACCCACCCAGTGGAAACCCATCCTAAAGGGAAATAGACTTACCAGGGAACCATGTCACCCTTCTAGTTATGAGCGAGGAAAAGAGCATAATTTCCAAGCAAATGACATGAAATGAAGAAGGATTCAATAAAACATATTCAAGTTCTTCAAAAATTGGAGTGATACATACCATGATACCCAGACTCATTACCTCATGGAGAAAGAATCACTACTACTTCAAGACTAGGTTGGTGGGATGGATACTGTTGTTACTGATAAATGGACTACACTAGAGAAAAGAGGGGCCCTCCAGGGCCATTCTCAAGTCATCCGACTCTCGATACTCCATGTCTAGGACCTGTGGGTGTTGAGACATGATCTTCTTAGTTATCCCTAGGCTAGGGGGTAACATCTGGCTCCAACTCAGGGACATGTGCTCACCGTAGAGCACATGAGAACCTCAAAATATCTGGCATGACCTGTGCCTTCTAGATCTCAACAAAAGATATTAGTAATATCTAAGGTGGTGATATCACCCCTTGTCCATACATGATATAATAAAAAAATAAATAGAATATATAATCTAGCATATAATCATGAGAATACATATATACATAATGAAACAAGACAATATGAAAATGCAACTACAATTATGAAAATATGACATGAAAATGGTATATACAATGGATGAAATCCCTACCTACCTCTACTTACATGTTGGTTGAATGCTAGGTGTAGTCATATAATCATTGAAACCATCCTAGCAATACCTCACAATACCTACCTCTGTGCTTCATCATAAACAAAAACAATGACAATTCAAGGACAAAAATAACATGAGTTAGAGCATGCATCGTATCCTAGGAAGTCGTAAAGTCTAGATCATGGAGGTGGGACGGAGGGACAAAATTATGCGAAGTTACACTTCTAGGAAAGTGCTCAATCCATCGTAGAAAGGGATCGTGAAAAATCAAAGGCTCAAAATAATGACTCAAAGAATCTACAGGTTGGCTACCTTAGACGTCATCACATCCTAAGGTATGGGAATGAAATAGCAAGAACCTAGAGGGTGATTGGAAATTTTTTGAGGGAGAGCTGAAAGACTGAGATAACAAATTTCTTCTTAAGGTATTCAACCTACTCTTGAATTCTAAAAGAATGATATACCCTAGAGAAAACTTGGGACAAGGGACATGTTTCCCAACTACACCCTTAGTAACACAACAAGGTAAAGTAGTCGAAGGGAGTTGGAAAAGATTTTCACAAGTACCCTTATTTAGGAAAAAAATGTCCTCACTTTTATCAAGATATGCGAACAACAATGGTTGATAATATTTCTCATAGAATAAATCCAAGTGCTCAAAGGAATACTCATCAAAATCCTCAAGGTATGACAAAATATTATCAGGAAAACATAGAACTAGGTCACCCTTGGGTGCTTGGAAAACACCTGTAATTATATCATCATCTTGTTGCCAAATTTCAAAATTATTAGGAACATCATATGATTTTTGTAGAGGCAACCAATTGAAATGACCCTCCATATCATAAATGGGATCCTCATCGGAAACAATCAAATCCCATGTACGTCTTCCAACATGTATGAACTCATCAATATTATCAATTATGTCATTACCTTGACCAAAACATGAAGGATTTAATACATCCAATTGACCCTCTAATGCTTCTTCACCCTCCAAATCATCAAATAAGGCATCATAAAAAACCTAAAAAGAAAAATGATTAACCTCATGCTCTTCGTCTTGTGCAGGAGGAATAGGACTTTGGATGGCTTCATCAGATGGACAAGAACATATAAATATCTCACACTCTTCAAGTTCTTGTCCTTAAACCAAGTCTTCTTTGATGGAATCATGACCAAATTATTTCTCTTCTTCATGGGATTGGTAATCTTCATCAGGATCCCTCTCCTCAACCTCTTGCGGGTCAATGTCTTGTTCCCACCTTTCATAGATCTCAAGGGACATTATGCTTTACACACTAAGAGCTTCTGGGGTATCTTTGGGGTCATCAATATTGAATTGTTGAATAAAGAAACGTTCTACCTTGGATGAAAAGATACTTTCTTAGACTTTTGTGGCCATGTCATAAGCTTCTTGGATTGTCCTTGGCCTCCTTTTATCGAGAAAAAAATTTGATTGTTCTCAAAACACATTTATATAGATGACAAGGAGGAACTGAGAAATAGGACGATGGATTCTAGGGAGTTGTTGTGACATCCTCTTAAACATGGCATGGAATTCCTTAATGGCTGCATTCTCAACCTTCGTTATGTGCATAAGCTTTTGTAGTAACATGTTTGGATCCTCATTGGCATTCCCTCTTTTGAGGAAAGCTTCCTCTAGTTGATCCATATATGTAATACTAGCATTAGGGAGGCCATCATACCATCTTCTAGCATCGTCATGAAGAGTAGCCGAGAAAATTTCCATTGCTAGGTATTCAACATCATCGTTGATAGAGCGGAGTTCAAAGAAGGCCCAAAAGTGACTCATATGGTCTTCAACGTTTTCCTCATCACTACTAGTGGATCTTGGGAGCCATTTTTTATACCTTGAAGTCATTTGTCGAGGGTAACCCAGAATTTCACTGATATATAAGGGTTTAAAATTACCTGGGTCCCATTGAGAAGCCATGGTTGGATTTTTCATTAGTGGAGTCACCAGATACTCCTTCTAGGGATCATCAAAGGGAAAATAGGGAATCACCCTCAGTGTATTTTCAAGGTAAGCTTTGTGAAGTAAAGGATTTAAATAAAAGGATTACCAAAAATGTGTTGTTTGAAGAAAATTGACTCGATGTTCCCCGACAACGGAAACAAAATTTTTATCTAACAATCTGTACTTGCCCAAATCCCAAGGAAAGTAAGGGAGATTGGTGTAGAAAACATGATATCCTATCACTGTCAACTTAATAAGAAATACACACTTTCTAGGGATAGACAAGGTCTACCCCAGGGGAGAAGTATCTGGTAACATAAAGGGATGGAAAATTAGGGTTATGTTCAATATATATTCCCCCCTCTCACTGGTTACCAAAGTCACTAAATACGTGTCCCAAATACGAGGTTAATGAAGTGCTTGATGTACCTTCCCGGAACAAGACAATATAACATGCATATACAATAATTCCAAGTACAAATATGATAATAACACCTCAATAGACAATGGAAAGTGACAATAAGTGTTAGATGATATAAAAATGAAACAATTAATAAGTTTACAATAACAATTGATAAAATTTAACAGCTCCAACAAATACTCCTCAGAAAAACTTGGAAAGACAATGAAAAGATAACATTGACTAAGTAGTATGATAATAACTTGTCATAACCAATTTTTGAAATGATTATCTAGAAATCAAAGTTGAGTATGCAAAAAAAATTCTGCAATTAGATGGTCATAGAAAATATTTATAACAACAAATAAGTTAGTGATATAGGTTAAACTAGTGTTAGAGATAGTTAGTAAAAGCTTAGGAAAAGAGTGTTTGAGTGTTTAATCAATCCTTCAACAAGAGAGAGGAAACAACTAGTTCCTTCTAGGGCTTATGGAGTCAAGTGGATGACTTCTTCGAAGGCTGCAAATCAATTTGATAATGCACAAAAGTCTAAGAGGGAAAATGCATAGGAGAATTAGTAACGTAAGTCCCCCTATGCATTGACCTCAAGAGACAATATGCTAGGGTGTAGGAAATTCTAGGCCCTAACACCTTGCTCTCCTTAGGCTTCTTATGGAGTAAAAATTATGCAAAGATAACTAAGTCAAGATCCTTAGAGTGCTAGCAATTTAGGGCTTTAGGGTTTTACTAGTCACTAGATCAATTCAATGAAAAACTTGACAAATAGAAAGTAATAAAGTAGAAATTTAAGTTCCTTACTTAAAGCATTGAGTATACCATGCAATTTCATAATCTTGTATGATAAAATAAAACCATACACAAACCTTTCAATAGATGACAAAAAGTGCAGATTTTACTTACTTGCACCAAGAATAATCATGAAAATACCATGCAAGATTACCACAAAAAATTCCAAGATTGATCCAAGTTGCAAAAAATAGCCTTATACAAGATTGTGCCTCACAATTTCAGCCAATAGCCCTCACTAGGGTGAAAATTTCATACCTCTTCTCTTGTTGAGATGTTGTGATTATAAAAATGAATGTACTTTATGCTTATTTATAAAAAACTTTGACCTTTAATTAATTTTAGGTAAAAAATAAGGCTGACCTGGCCAATTTATAATAAAATTTAATTTTGACATAATAAAATTAATTAGGATATAAAGACACCTCTAAGGGTGACATCATGCCCTTCTAGGGTGAATTTGAGGTGCTAAGGTGGAACGTTGATCCTAAAAGGTAGGGTGCTTGGACTCCAGAGGCCCCAGATGAAGCCCACACGTGCCACTAGACACATAAATGCCTCCAAAACGAAACACCTAGCTCTGGATGACATTCAAGGTCATGATGGTGATGTCCAGGGCCTTCAAGGGACAATGTCCATGTGGAAGAGAAATATCTCCCTGGGTCTAGGTCTACCAGGGTGCCTCCAAAAGAAACATCCTTCTTTCTTCCTAGTGAAAATACTCAATGTCTTCTTACCCCTAGATGGGGTTACAACATCCATCTGTGGGATTTAAGCCCCCATGAAGGTACGAAGTAATCATTCCCTCATGTTTACCTGTCCATCGGGAAAAGTACTTCAACAACAAAAAGTATGCCCTCTAGGGGTTCATAAGTCTCAGGGATCATAACTTGTAAATCACATCCAATAATTTAATTACCCAAACATGTGCATCAAACGCCCCTTTAACCCAGAAAAATTCTCAAATACGTTATGGAATTTGACAAGTTAGGTTTGGATAAGGTCTCGAGGCATCTTATTGGGATAACTTGTATTATGTTTAGGGTTTTTCGCAGGTGGGATCTACTCCAGATCATGTAAGTGTATGAGGTGGTATGGGGTAAGTGTTTGGGCATAAGGTGCATGTGATAACAAGGAAATGTAAAATATTACATGTGGGTTCCTTTGTAGAGGGTGAGCTACACCTTGTCATAAATGATATTTTTTCCTATCCCATTCACTGCCTTTTACTCTTAACTTTATTTCTTTTGATCTTTTTCTTTTGTGCTTCAAGGGAATAGTTGAGGGCCATTGTCTTGGCTTGATGACCAGAGGTGACAATGTTATCCACAAACATTTCATGTATTTGAGAAGGATGGCTTGTCATGAGAACCCCTTTCTCTTGGTTATGCCACCAAGAGACACTACCCTAGTTTCGTGACCAAATAGGTGGTAGTGTCATATCGCTACATGCCCATGGTCATAATAGGCCGACTCGTGATGAGACCTCCTATCCATGAAATAATACCTTGAGATTTTATGTATCTTATGGGTCCCATTTTCTTAATGAAAATATTTTCACTGCTTTCTTGGGGATCCCCAGGAAAAGCATTTCAAAGGTTTCAATATTGTCTTTTAACTTTTTCCAGCTACTTTTACCCTTTGGGCCTTTAGCCCCTTCTTCCCATGAGGTAAGGTACAGCCCTTCCTAGTGTAGCCAATCCCAATGCCAAATCAAGGGTAGGGGATATGAGAGAAATAAAGATGGAAATTGGTAAGTATGGAGGGAACAAATGATGAACTTTCACAGACCCACCCAGTGGCAACCCATCCTAAAGGGAAATCAACTTACTAGGGAACCATGCCACCCTTCCAGGTATGAATGAGGGAAAGAGAATAATTTCCAGGCAACCATCATGAAATGAAGAACAATTCAATACAATATATTCAAGTACTTCAAAAATTGGAGTGATACATACCATGAGACCCAGACTCATTACCTCATGGAGCAGGACTCACTACTACTTCAAGACCAGGTTGGTGGGATGGATATTGTTGTTACTAATAAATGGATTGCACTGAAGAAAAGAGGGGCCCTCCAGGGCCTTGCTCAATTCATTCGGATCTTGATACTCCATGTCTAGGACTTGTGGTCCTCAATACATGATCTCCTTAGTTATCCCTAGGCTAGGGGATAACAAGAAAAAGGGGTCCTCAGAGGTTTGAATAGGTGTGTGGGATTGTCTAGCACCTAATGTTTGAGGTACATTGGTGATGATATCATTGTCTATGGAATTTGGACAAAATGTAGATGGGATATCATCAGTAGCCAACAATGTGGTTGATGGGGATGAGTCCACTTCATTAGATGAAATACACCATATGTCCAAACAAGTATTTGGATTGTGAGTGATGGGAGGAGGTAATATGTCAAACAAAGGACTTACTAGTGAATTAGGTGGGTTTGGTGGAAAATATTCTTGTAGTTGTGGAATGGGTATGGCTAGAGAGGTTAGAGAAAGAAGGTTGGGTCGTGAATGGTGTACTATGTGATTTCCTGGAGGTGGAATTTCCAGGTCCTGATCCAATGGAGGTTGAACCCGTGTTGCAATGGGTGGGATGAAATCCCTATGGTGCACCCGTCCTTCAATGATGAGGGAGAACATGTACGTGTAATGATATATATGGTAGCATAATGCACATGGGAATCACAAGCATTCACTTACTGATGTAAAGACATAGTAAATGGCCTCAGTGCTAGTAGCAGTGGGGGTTCCTCGAGAGGAGTCTAGAAGTGGCGTGTGTCTTACTGCTTCCATAGTCTCTCAGAAGCAAGGTAGAGCTGGGTAGTGGCGTGTATAGTAACCATATTATGAGCATATGGTTCATTTGTAATTGGTACGCGAGCCCTTATTCTTCGTGGAAGAGGATTCAACTAGGGTAGTTGCCACTATGGGGGTGGGGAGTAGTGGTTCTTCTTTGGGAAGATGAATTATACGGTGTAATTCAGGAAACACATGGAAAAGGTTGGTCACGTGTATGACCATTGCGTAGAGCATGCATGATGGTTGGAAACAAGTTTGGTTTGCTCCTTTATTTTTCTTGTTTCCCCCTTTGTTTCTATTAGTGGGTGCAATTATGTGACCAGTAGGAAGATTTTGGTTTTGGATGATGGGTGCAGTAGGTCCAACAATGGGTCTAAATGGGAGAGATGGTATTGGTACCATAATTGGTTATTCGAGATACCAAACAGGGATGGTGATCACCATATTTGGTAAGGTGAGAGTAGCAGTGACTTGGTAGGATGATATGCCAGGTGGTGGATATAAGAACGGAATTTGGGCTAGGGCCTGAGGGGATATTTTCCAAATGGGTGGTAAGGATCCTGACATCTGCTCAGTACCCAATTGTGACATTGAGTTCTCTAAAATTATCGGGGTTGCTTGTTCATCTAGGGGAGGTTCATCTGGAATTTCGAGGCCATCCAAAGTAACAACACACACTTGTGAGGACACGATAGGTAGGCTAATGGGAGGATCTCCTTGGTAAGAACCCACACGGGAGGGGTCTTGAAAGATCCCTGGTTCTATGTTCACAACATATGAGATGTCATCACTACACCATATGAGGGGGAGTACATTATCAATGTTGCTATAATGATTGGGCTCATAGTGTGTTAATTGGTCAATGGTGACTATGTTCTTGTTATGCAGGAAGAGCATGGTGTGGAAAAAAGATCATGCAACTGCCTTCATGGAATACATGTAGCTACATCTGAGGAGGATGTTGTAATATAGTGGGGAATCGATGAATTCAATGTCGATGATAATGGATTTTCCTCCAAGTTCTATGGGAATGTTTTGGTAGAGGTCTTCTAGTTGTGATGGGAGACCATCGTACGCTTGAATAGTAATGGATGATGGGACGAGTTCAGGGGAAATCAGTTGTTTCCATACCGATTTGGAAATGGTACATGTGGATTCCCCTTCTTTGATGATGCATCGATGGATTTGGCGGTTGCGTATTTTGATTGGAATTTGGAAATCCACCAGTGATGGTAAACATGGTTCACTATCATCTAAGTCAAAGATGATCAGACGAGTATCTAATGGGTCAAATAACCCCAAGGTTGAGAGAAAGATTTTCCTTTGGGATGGACAATTTTGGAGGACCTCCAAGATAGACATGACTGCAGGATATTCTTCTAGGTCATCAATAAGGCTCTACAAGTGTGTTTCCATAGCATGGGGGTTGTTTACATTTGTATGCAATGGTATATGAGAAATCTGAGTGGTGGTCTTGGTGCTGGGATGGGGATGTTGGAAATATGGCTACAACAGAGATGACGCAGATGATCAAGGCGCAGATGATCAAGGTTGTCATTGATGGCAATCGATTGTTTATGAAGAACAGATGCTGAAACATGCTGCAACACA
>JASDQU010587959.1:27955-48760 GCA_032191745.1 Picea mariana | reverse complement strand
TGTGTTTTGATGCACTGCTATCAATGAGCCATGTGTCCTCTCCAGGTGATACAGATCCTGAGAGAGATAAGATCAAGACATGGTCCTTAATCATCTTCATAGGTGGTTCTTCATCTTCGACTATGTGAGCATGTTTCCTTTTGTGCTTCCTCTTGTATTCTTCTCTTCTGACTGGACAAGAATTCGCCTTGTGTCCCATCTTATCACAATGATAGCATTGTATGGATGAGAGATCTCGTCCCTTGCGTTGTCCTTTCTTCTAAAAATTTCTTGGATGAGATTCTTGGTTGTTGAACTTGTTTGATGGTTAAGGCTCTTTGTGAGTTTCCCTTTTGAAGTAGGGTTTCTTCCTTCCTCCTTTTGTATGGTTAGCTAGGTCTTGATCATCATCCCTTGCTAGTAATGCTTCACGGTTGGCTACCCTTGTCTCTTCTTGGATGCATTCTTCCCATAGGCTCTCAAACTGTAGTTTCTCCTTTCTGGCACATATCATCTGGATGAAAGCATCCCAAGGTCTTGTGAGACCATTTAGGGCCGTCATTACGAATTCGTCTTCATCGATGGTGTCTCCAATCGCTTTTAACTGTTCTTTAATTTCTGAGATTCAGGAGAAATATTCTTGAATCATTTCTCCTTTCTGCATCTTGGTATTCTTCAATTGAGATCTTAGATTCATCTTTCAGTTGATGTTCTTTCATTCATATAGTTTTATTAGAGATTCAAACATCTCCTTCGGAGTTTTCTTGGACGATACATATGGGATCAGGTGGTCTTTGATTGAATCTGCAATGATTCTTTGAGCCCTGATTGACTCCTTCTGATTCTTCGCTTTCTCTACGGCATCTTTAGGTTCCTCCACTTCTTCTTTGATAAATCTTGCTAGGTCATTCTCTGCAAGGATCATACTGATCCTATACTTCTAGGAACGAAAGTTGTCTATGCCTTCTATTTTCTCAACAAGCTTTGTGCTTGCAGACATCTTGTACTTGTGGCTATGAAAAATGACCAAAAATGAAAATTCTTAAAATCAATTTTTAACCTTAACAGAAGGTGCGCTTGGCTGAGGTGAGTATCCTGGTGTACTTGGATCTGAGAAAATCCAACTTTTTCCCCTTCAAATCTGATGTATGGATTTCTAGACTGGTGCTTCTGGTACTTCTGGTACTCTGGTACTTCTGGTACTGGTTTTCTGGTACTTCTGGTACTTTTGTGAAACTAGGGTTTCACTTTCCGGGAGATCCAACCACTGAAAAGGTGTGCTCTAAGTGCCAAAATGATCCTTGGGGGAGGGCGCAACTTTCTAAGTAGTTTTGGAGCTGAAAATCTTCACTTTTGAAAATCCCTAATTTGCAGGTACTGCAACAGTGGCGTTTTTCTCTTGCGAAATATGTTTCCTTCAGGTTGGCTCTGATACCATGTTAATGTTTATGAAATTATTATATTTCTTTGCATTTCAATAGATAAGAGCAACATAAGAACAAGATCACTGAGAAATACACATTCACAAGAGACACAACATTTATCTTGGGAAACCCTCTAGTGGAAGAAAACCCAACAAAAACTTCCTTATCATAAATTTCCAATACAATGTTCAAGAGATAACTCAAACCAATATAGATAGTCCTCTCCAAAAGATGTGCCACTCTTATCCCTCTCTCCAACTGGTAAGTTGCAACTTGCCTCTTAAGAATGAGCAAGTGAGTTGTGTGTTAAAGTGAGGCAATAGTCTCTCTATACATACAAGACTGGAACGTGTGAAGGGTCTTCACTGGCAGGGCCGACCTCTAACTCTGGGTGGGTAAACCCACCTTTATTATATTTCTGGGTCTCAATAATAACTGTTGGGGCTGACTTCTTATTCTTCCTATTACAATTGTCCGTTGACCAATCCGCAAAATGGGATTTGGTCCTTATACAATTACCGACATGATTAATCCACAGTGGGGATTAATCCTATGAATAAAATAACAATAATAATAAGAATACTCTTTGCAGTTACATTATTTTAACTGTTGGGGCTTTCCCTCTTGGCCCTAGGTTTTATTCTTTCCCTTTCTCTAATTGTTGTTTGGTTGATGAGCGGGGTTGGTTGTGTTCAATTGTTTGAAAGTATGAACTTGTTGAAGAAGGGAGGGTTGAATATAATTTACTCCTTCCTGTTGTTGTCGATGTGGTGGGGAAACAGGTTGGGGAGGATGAGAGAAGGGGTAGTATGGGCTACCTTGGGGAGGTCCATACTGATTATGTGAAGTGGAGAGGCCCCCACTATTGCTAGTATTATATGATGTGGTCGACGACGGGAATAGGTGTGGTACATGCAGTGGGTTGGTGGGGGTGTAGCTACATGTGCTTTGATTATGTGGGGGGAGGTGTTATGAATACTCGTTGAAGTGGTGGAGGAGGACAATATGGGTTTCTGACATATGGTGGTTGGTATTGAGTGGCCCAAAATGTGGGTATTGGTTGAGCATGTGGGTGAGTATGGGCCATGGACCCAATTAACCCATCGATAGTGTGCGATGTTATGGGTTTGTATTGACCAAATGGAAGAGGGAGAGGAGCATCAGGTAACAATGTATAAACATACCCTGATTGAGAGTAAATCAATTCAAACTGTTGGGCCTTAGTGATATCCTTGTCTTCATTTTGAGGGAAGGTAGTGGATAAATATTTGGCGAGATGAGGGACTAGTGATTTGAGGAACCAGTCTAGTCATTTTTGTGGGGTGGTATCACACTTGAAAATACTCCTTCTTCACCATTCTTGAATATGATCGACGATATGGATTCCTAAAGTTTGTTTGAATTCAGATAGAATTTCCAATATGGTGTTATGGCGTACTGGGAGTTGGAAGAAATATAAGAAGGATTTTTCCAAACACTCAAAGTTTGAGAGGGACTCATCTTTTTCTTCCACACACCATTTGGAAGAGGGACCAATGGGCGTTCTTTGGAACAGTCGTAGATGAACAAAATATTCCCTAATTCTATTGGAAGAACACCACAAGTGAAAATACATGATGTGATTAGTTGGGTCTTCTCTAGGTTTTCCTTTGAATTTCGGGATATCGAAAGGCAACTTGGTGGGCATATTCAGCCATGTGAGTTCATGTAATATGGGAGCATTCGTCAATTTGGTCAAGTCTAGGATTTTAAGAGATTTAATGTATGGCATGGATGGGGGTGTACCAACCATGGTATGATGTGGTTGAGAAGGTGTTCCTTGTGAGGATGGTTGGGAGTTTTTACCTTGAAAATAAGTTTGGGATTGTCCTCCTTGTGGTGGAGGACTAGTAGGTGAGTTGTTCTGGGTATTGGTGCCAAGAAAGGTATATCCAAGAAAGGATGACCCTATAATTGTGGAACTAACTAACTAGTGTGTGTGACGGTTGTGCTGATGTGTCAACCAAATTGTGGATACCTCCCCAAATTAGGGGGAGGTTTCTCAAACGTCAATACCGATGGGGACATTGTGGTTACCGTATGGTTCTAGGATATATGTGAATGTGTGCAAGTGGTGGTGAGAAGAAATAAAGGAACAAGTGTTTTACAAACTATCTCAACAATGCATTTTAAAATTGTATGTAATCAAATGATGGAAATCATACATAAAGAAAGTAGCAATGTAATATGGTTGATGGTTTTATCCCTTGGGGGAATAAAATAAAATGCACATGTCCTAACGTACCTATCGTCCTTCCTATAAAAAGTCATCGGGCCTTCCAAAAGCACTCAATAGTGGGACATGAATCCACTAGAACTGGAGCTAGTGAAGGTATGCATAATCAATTATAATGAAAGGTGAAGGGGTCATATCCTGAAAGGACTGGCGATATTTCCCAACAACCATTCAAAATATGATTAAGGTACGATTGCAACCAAGAAATTCCACTTGGGTAGATACAACCTAGAATTGGCCAGTAGGTTACCTTGATCAAGCACGACATTTAGATTTTCAACCGTAGAAATTGGTCCCAGGATGGATTCTTTCCAAGGGTTAGGTGACCCAAGGAGGCATGCACAGAACAACTAGATCTTGGCCTTAGACCCTTCACGGGTGTCTCCCTACCTTATGGTGCAGGAATTCTTGATTGGGAGGATTTGGTACCCTATTTCAAAACTTTCTAAGTTTCAATAAGAAAATATATTCGGGAGTTACTTGTCTAGATAACTATCCCCAAAATCGTAACTTAGACTACAATTTTATTTTGGTGTTCCTCCTGTGGAGATTCAAAAATGTGTTGTTTATGGTTGCTTTTAGGATGTGAAAGTAGGCTATGAAGTTGGGGTCATGGGCCAACTTCATTTTTTAAAAGTGGTGTATCCAAAAGATTGGCACTAAACAAATGAATCCCTTTTGATCCTCCTGGATCGCTTATGGGCGTGGGGGGAAGAGAATACTACATTTTCATGTATCTAGTAAAAATATTTCGAATATGTGGTGATGTTGTGTGCAAGAAGTGAGGGTGAGTGAATATTTTTCAATAAGTTAGTGGGAAAAGTTTTAACATGTGGACATCACTTGGTCCTTTACAAATCTTTCCTACTTCTAACTTGGTAAGTTTAAAAAACAATCCTTTCAAAAATTGAAAAATCCCTAGGTAAATAGCATGGTGGACATGTGAGTCCTTACTCTTGAGCTTTAATCTCCATAGGATGTTATATAATCTAATAAATCTTTGAAACTATTCCTATATTGTAGACATGTGGGCATGTATGGGCCCTTACAAATGTTTTTAGATTATGTTTAAACATGAAAACTAAGAGGTATTGGCCACTCCTAAAATGGTTTATTTAGTTGCAAAAAAATGTGCAAACTAAGAGGTATTTTCCTCTCTCGTAGATTGATTTTGAGAGGGATATGCAGATTTATTTAAACAATCCTTTTTTCTGATTTCCAAGGTCACACTAAGGTGCAAGGAAAGAGAATACTCCAATATTGTTAAAATAGTCCCTAGTCCCTATTTAGTGTGATGAATTGCAAAAGAAAAAAAACTTCCAGCTTTTAAGATTCAAATGCCATGTTAGGAAATCCACATGGAAACAAAGGAAGAAATATATGCAAAGGTTATTTTTATCCCCCTAGGTGACTATGTGTGGCTAAGTATCTATGCAAGAATGAATCCAAAGCCTACTTTTTGTGGCTTTTACAAAGTGCATAAAGTGAACCTAAGCTACTTGGTGAAAATAGGCTCAACGAGCCTTAAAATTTGAAAACGAATATGTGCAGGCAGCTATATAACGAGACAGTTGTGCACAATGTGCAGTCTGTGAGTGTATACAATGCAAAAACTTGCACAGTATGCGTGATTTTTAGACTCGAACCCGCATGCACGCAGAGAAATGGTGGGACGAAAATTTGAAATGAACTCAACCAACACAGGGATGAATTATAGTATCTAAAGGGTAGGCTAAGCCAATTTTGGACCTTGCAAACAACATAGAGTGAGAATAACAACTATAGTAGCCTACTTGAGGAGAAATTTGGATTCCAATCCCCAATATGGTCACCAATCTGCTTGTGGATTTTGATCACAAGGGTGAGAAAGAAGAGACCCCTTTGATTGTATTGGTAAGACAACAAAGAAACATATAACAATGATTAGTAGGTTAGTGAACCCACAAGTTAGAAATAAAGAAATAAAGCAAGATAGGAATAAAAAACAATGGAAACTAAACTAAGAAAACGTTAGCAAAGGATGCGTAAAATTGAAAAAAAAACAGTGGTTACCCAATAGAGATTGATCTTCGAAATTGAGAACACCAAGAGGAGAAATGTGGGATTTATGAATCCCCTATTCCTCCTAGGGAGGGATATTGAATCCATCAAATTAGATCTATTACTCTCCTATTTTTAGTTGGAAATGGTGAATAACTCTATGGAAAATATTTTCAAGAGGTGAAAATACTTCCCTATTGTATACTTGGCCAAGTTATTCTTAAGAGAACACATAGTTTCTCCAAGAGTATTTGAGAAGCATAACAATCTAATGAACTTATTCCTTTTGGGCATACAATGGAAATCTATTTATAGAACCATATAAAGGTATTTCATAACTTGTTCCAAGTATGAATGGGAGGCCATTATAGGTACATCCCATCTTTTCAGTTATCCCAAGTTGATATTTTGGGTCAATCTTGGGGTGTTGTCTTAAATCACTTCACCCTGGAAGTGGTTGAGGCCCAACCAAATTTATAAATGCATTGTTTCCGTATCCATGTAGGCTTCTTCATGGACACTCGCATGGGTCGTGCATTGCACACAATTGAATTTATTTTGGCCTGAGTGGATGTGCACGCATTGACTTTGTTGGAAGTGCACATAAATTTGTGGGTCTTTTACATAGTTCTAGTCATTTTGCTAGAATTGGTTCTGTAAATATTGGAAGTATGTTGTATCTGTGTTGATTGTTTCTTCATCCATTGTTTGTATTTCTATGAGAAATTTTTTGGTGATAACAATAGTCAATATGGACCATTCATTATAAGGTCGTAGATATGATGGTAGAAGATATGTGAGGGTTTTTTTCCTTAGTAGGAAACCTTATTCTATGAGGGAATTGTATTGAAGTCATGTATGTGAGTAAATACTTCATTCTGAGAGAGGAGACAGTGAGAGAAAGAAGAGGAATTTACAAGGGGTATGTTGTAGGTCGTTGTTGATTTATATTTCTCTTTCTCTTCTAGGGATGACCCAGGTTTAGATCTCAATAGGTTTCCAATAAAACCCTCTAAAACTATCATCCCTCCTCGTAAACCATAAGGCAACACAACGCATAGAGCGCACTATGCAGTCTCACCCGAGATAGATTTATGGGTGAATGCAATACTCAAGTTTCTGAATTCTAGGAATGAGTGGGGATATGAGAGTGTATTCTATCTTCTTCATGCATTAATCTTGTTATTAATTCAAGTATTTTTAGGATTCATTCATCTTTAGGCCCATGTATGCATTCTAATACATCTATCTTAACCTTTCATTCATAAACTAATCATTAAAAGAAATTAAAAATGCAAGAAAGATCACATAGAACACAAGTTTTACTGTGGTTCACCCCCTCCTGGGATACATCCACAAAGATTTGGCTTCTTTGTTCTTTTATTTAGTTTGCTGCAAAATATGGTGTTGCGCGCATTACATCTTCCATCATACAATCATGAAGAGGTTCAAGAACCTATGTTAGGTGGACTAGATCACACCAGGATCCTCATCATGTGATCTCACCATCAAAATTGGCTTACTTGACTCTTATATCACCTTATTACAATCATAATAATCATTGAACAGTTCTCTTTCTCCTAAAAATCAACCAATTGAACCCTTAACCTAGACCTCCTAAGTTGTTATTATATTGTTTTATAGAATTATAGTGTTGTGGGTGGGAAATCCCTCATACGGACTAGCACTAAGGGTTTTATCATGCATGTAGAAAATGACCATTTAAAGGCCTCTACTTTTTCTATTCTCCCAACACAAAACCCCACATTCATGCAATACAAAGGTGCAAACAATATTATGTAACTCTACCTTAAATCCTTCGTTTGATGTCGATCCCTTCACTTTCACTCGCTCCTTGACTACAAGCCTCCTCCCAAAGCTGACCTGCATTCACACATGGAAAACAGAGAGTTGAAAACATGCATTTCATATACTAATTGTTGGGTTAGATGTGACAATATCATAAAATAAATACACAATTTGAACACATGATAAGGTGGGATGAAAAAAGTATTCCTTTTTATATTAATCTTCACAAGAGTATACTTTAGAATATGTGGTCGACACTACTCCTTGAATTTGTCTTGGGATCCTCTTTTACTGTGCACCAATTGCTAACACACTTGCTTCTCTTCTTCATTGAAATCACAAAATGGTTGCAGAATCTTGGGAAAAGAGGAATACGAATTTGGGTAGAGTTTCTTTACTATGATTTTCGCTTTTTTTTAAATGGGATCCCTACCCTTTCTTTTATAGGCTAGAAGGAGCTAGGTATTTAGTCGAGTGACTGTCCATGCATGTTCGAAAGGTTTAGCTAACTTACCCAAAACTGTGTGTTCCATCAACAACTTTCCATTTTTCGTGCTTTTGTAGGTACGCACAGGTTGTAGTGGGTCAGCTAGAGTTTACACGTAGGCTGTAGTGGAGGAGGGCACATGGGCCTTTAAAAAGGGCCTTTTTAAGAAGAGTTGTTCAGTATTGGCTTGGCAAAGAAGGCATAGGAGATGGCCTGATGTCAGGTAAGCATATCTAGTGCAAATTAAGGTTATAACAGATGCCCCCTAATGTGTGAGGTCAGAAGAGCATCTGATGGCCGAAATACATTATCAATCTTTATCAACGTACCAAACCAGTGAGCCCAGGGTCTAGAATTCGTGAGGTGCCATATGAAAAATAAAAATTGTCTCACCGAGGCGGGCATACCCATCCTCGGGATGAAATAAAATCATGGCTACCAATCAAATACACTGTAGATCCATGTCATATAACTATATAAAGTGTAGCCATGAGAAATACATAGCGGATGTACATCTCAAAATAAAAAAGATATACATGTATAGTATCCATCTTCTAGAAGATGATAAGGCCCGATAACTGGAGATTAGGTCTTTAGAGCCCGAGAAACAACTTCAAAATCTTCAAAACTCGGGTAGGAGTGTAATATGAGTGTACGAATTCACTACCTAGAGGTCTTGGACAGCTTGTCAGGCATGGACTAGAGAATCTTGATGATCACAATGAAGGATTCATTGATTTCGAGCAAAGACTTGATTGGACTGTTTGGATGGATGGGCATGTGGGTAAGAGAAAAACTGCAGAGGGACTGACTCAAGATTGGTAAAAACTTCCCTTAGACAATAGCACGACAAATGATGAGACTCAGACAACATGGCATTGACATAAGTTCACGATACAGGAGGCAATGCAAACTCTCCATATGTTTGGAAGAAAAACCAAACGGAGGAGGACACAACTCTATGTAGAGAGAACAACTTCCTAAGGTCATATTAAGTCCTAGAGATTGAAGAACAAACAAAAGGATGTGCTTTGTCCAAGGGAAACTCATTGTGCTGCCAATAAAAATAAAATACTCTTCCCTTCCTCTTTTTGGGGTATATTTGATTTTTTTTGTCTTTTTCAATAATTTTTGAAAAAGAATAAAAGAATGCTATGTTACAAAGGAGGAACGAGTGTCACAAACATACTATTTCTAGGTGCAAGCACAAGAATGATGTTCAGAGCAAAGACACTCGAAAAAATCCCTCCTGGGGCCAAAGGTGTCAAGACACAAAGGCAAAGTGCTACGGGGCTTGCGTATAAGGCATGCTTCAGATGGTTCAGTTGAGAGCAACATGGAGCCGACATTAGGCCAAGGACAAAGGTATGCAAACGCGATTAATAAGACACACAATGGTAACGTCCTTCGATGTAATTTTAATGAGCCTAGGGAAGGTAAGCTCTACGGTTTTTCATATTTAGAGATTCTGAAAAAGCGTAAAAGGAGACTCCACTGGGGTACCTTTTTCGAAGATAGTCTAGTCGACTCGAAAAAGGGATAAACTAGCACCGACCAAATGTTGATTCAAAACCATTTTAACAAGTGTGATAAAGACAAGGTCACTTGGCAATTTCTTCATTTTTAAGGAGTCTGAAAAAAGCTTAACTATGGACTCTGTCAAGAATGTTATTATGGACCATTTTAACGAGTGTGAAAGAATAAGGTCACTCGACAATCTTTTCAATTTTAGGAAGTCTGAAAAGAGCTTAACTATGGACTCCGTGGGGGTTCCTTTTTCGTAAATTTAGTCCCTCGGGCCCAAAAAAGGGTTAAAATAATACCTGAGAATACTCTTCTAGGGAACCGAAGCTCCTAGAGTATACCTTTGTTCGTACATTTGACCATCCAGACCGAAAAAGGGGTAAACTACCACCGGACAGACGTGACTTCAAATTTTAGTTTAGCGAGTGTGAAGGTCAACAAGATCGCTCGACCATATTTTCATGTTTAGAGGGTATGAAAAGGGCTTAAAAGAAGACCTGTGGGGGCAACGACTCATGTATGAAACTAGTTCAGGTAGAGCCCGTTGCTAGGCTCCGACCAAGAGTCTCTTTGATAGTCAACTTCGAAAGTGTCCCAAAAGGGAAGAAAACACAAACCACGGTGTAAGTCCTCCCGTAGTATAGAAACCGTAGTCATGGCTTCAAGGATAGCCCCATCTGAAAGAAATTCAAAATCCGATAAATCATGCAAAACGAGGGTCGACAGTCCCAAAGGGTGAAGTAAACTGGCCATACTCCATATGACGATGGAGGTTCTAGCCAGGACTAACAGATTCTGTCAGCGAAGAATCGCAAGCACGAGGGCTTTAGGATTTACAAACAACGAGATCAGACTTAGAAGGATACTCAAGCCCATTTGGACCAAGAGAGGGAATCAAGAGTTCCCATGCCCCCATTGGATAAACCAATGGATCAATTGCTGAGACCAAGTCTTGAGAAGGAAAACATGATTGCACATGTTCTTGCTCAGAAGCAATTGAACACCGAGGATAATATGCCACATAATTAACCCGTGGCAGGGTGGAGTCTACATGAACACTAGGAACATATAAAGGGGAAGCTTTAAATAATGTTGAATTAGGATGGTGATTATCAGATGCCAGATGGTCAATAGTGACAATGCTTCCATTTTGAGGGAAATGCATCACCCGGAAGAGTGTAGATACCACAACGTTCATAGCATATACATAATCACGCCTGAGAAGCATGTTGAAATCTAACGGGACTTGCACCACTATATCATTGACACAGACAATATTCCCACCTAAAGAGATAGGCAATTGAGGAAGAACCCCCAAATATTCACTAGGATGTCTATCAAAAGCCAACAACTCATGTGAAGCAGACACAAGATCGGGACAACCCAAGGCTTTCCAAACTGAGGAGGATAAAATACTTGCCGAGGCTCCTTCATCCACAATACATTGATAAATGTTTGTTGAATTAACTTCAACCCTTATTTGAAAGGGTGCGGAGGAAGTAAGAAAAGGCTCAACAAGGTCATTCCAATCAAAGGAAACCATCCTAGGGCTTGGAGGGGGTGTGCTCAGAATGAGCGAAATGCCCCCTTTTTCTAAAAATACTGAACCAGAAATGCTAAAAACATAGTTGGTAGACACGTCACTCCCCAAATGAAAAGTGGGATCATCTGATGGCTGCATTAGCATGACCACTTTTGCAACCAATGGATGAATAGGATGCGGGACTAAATGGTCTAAAGACACCTCACCCCCCAAAAGAGGAGTGGGATCAACCAATGACTGCATCAGCATGACCACTTTTGCAACCAATGGTTGAATAGGCTGTGAGACTACATGGTCTAAAGGTACCTCACCCCCTAGAAAATGAGTGGGATCAACCGATGACTGCATCGACATGACCACTTTCACAACCAATGGATGAATAGGTTGTGGGACTACATGGTCTAAAGGCACCTCACCCCCCAAAAGAGGAGTGAGATCAGCCGATGACTACATCGGCATGACCACTTTCACAACCAATGGATGAATAGGTTATGAGACTACATGGTCTAAAGGTACCTCACCCCCTAGAAGAGGAGTGGTATTAGCTGATGACTGCATCAGCATGACCACTTTCACAACCAATGGTTGAATAGGCTACGATACTACATGGTCTAAAGGCACCTCACCCCCCAAAAGAGGAGTGGGATCAGCCGATGATTGCATCGACATGACCAAATTCGCAACCAATGGCTGAATAGGCTGCGAGAAAACCTCATAAGACTCAGAATCAAAAGAGCTGGCATACAGGGACCACAACCTTTGTACCTTTGGAATGCCATGGCACAAATGAGTAAGGTGATCTCCCTTGCAAATCTTACAAGGGAACTTAGGATTACGTCCTATCCGTCTAGGTTTCTCAATAGAATCAATGCCCCCAACATGACTAGCAGTGGATGGTTGTACATCTCCAACATGACTTGCAGAGGCTAGTGATGGGTTGATAACTTGACTTGTAGAGGCTACAGACCTATTACCAGTATGACTAGCAGTGACTGGACTCTTTTCCCCAACATGACTTGTAGAGGGTGGGTGATTCCCCTAAACATAACTTGCAAAGGCTGGGTGTTGGTCTTCAACGTGACTTGTAGACGTTGTCGACCTATCTCCAACATGACTCACAGAGGTTGGTGATTTCTTATTCCTATTATTCCTCTTTCTATTTTTTTTAGACTTCCAATTACTAGTAACTGTACTTTCACCATAGGTGAGAGAAAGAGGAGGAGAAGACTTTTCTGATGAAGAAACATCAACAGGGTGCCCATGACTTAAGGTGCTTAACTGATAAGCGTCAAGAGCATTCAGGACATTTCGAATGGTACCCAACCAAATTGGTAGTCCCACATTCAACACAGGAATGTACAAAGTGGCCCTCAATGGGACACCAACGTTTTCAAAGAAAGGAAAAGCACAAGAATCCCCTTGCGAAGGGGTTCCTTGGTTGGTATCGTCAGGAACTTTATCCATGAAGATCTTATGCAGAGGTTCTCCCCTTGCGGGATCGTTCAAATTTGTAAAATTCTCACACACTGACTCTGAAGAACCAATGTTATCAAAACAACGCCTATAAAGAGAACACACTAAAAGTTCCTAAAGGCAAATCGAGCAAATGACTAACTAGTCCGAAGAACAATTACACCAACCAACACTAGAGTAACTTATCGGTGCAAGTGCAACTCGAATATGGACACACCCTCCGGGTATACTCTGCAAAGCATGGCCCAATGTCTTCCCTAGGTACTGTGGTATACCCCCGTGGTCACCTGTGTAAGTCCCTAAAATAAAGGCAACTAGGTTTCCAACTCGTGAACAATCACCAAGAGGGTATAGTCGACAGTCGGGTGGACCGCAATGAGCAAAGTATCAAGCCTGAAACCTATCAAGGGTATCGAAAGCAAGTGTTCTGGAAGACGACTAAGGACCTCGAACGGATTTGAGACCCACAAAGCTCCGTGGAAAATGTGATCAACGAAATCCCAAGACAAGTCCTCTATATGCGTTCCCCACTACGCTTGGTCCGGCTTTGGAGGGGTTATATCAACTACCTTTCCACACGCAACCTCATGTTTATCCCTTGTATTAGAGGGGGGTTCCAGATAATTTCCACATTACTGGTCTTCTACACTCCTTAGCACAGACTCATATGTTTGTTTTATAGCCTTGAAGAGTTTCCTCTCCAACCTAAATCAAGGCTCTAGCCTAGTCTAGTTGATGGACCCTACAAACATAAAGTCTAATTAATTTTAATTAATCATTAATTTTTATGGCTTGTCTTAAGTCAAAGGTTATGAAAGTGAAACTAGTGATGTTTTGAGAGTCGAAAGAGAAGATAAACAAAAGCCCGAAACAAAATAACTTCTTCTTGACAAATTGAAATTTGCACTTTATAAATCTTCAACCAACTTTTCAAACTATATTTGTTTTCTAAGATCTATGAACAGTAAACTCTAAATAGGAAAGAACTTATGAAAGAAAAACTTTTCGTGATTATTAATGCAACCAACTACTCAATCAAACAAATAAGTGAAAAGATTGTATATATATATATATATTTTTCATTTAATGCCCGCAAAGCAAAAAGGAAAAATAATGACAATTAAAGACCAAGAAAACTTCTGGCCTAAGTGCAGATCGCAAAGAGTCACTAAAAATAACACACACGCAGATTAAAATGGACTCTCACACTTGTCTAAAAACCCTATAAAAGGAAAAATTTGAGGAAAAACTTCTTAATTAAAAAGAAAGATATCGCTGTGATCAAACCTAAGTTACCGACTGCTATGAAAGAGACCAAGAAACCTGAGAGGTATAACTCTTGTTAAGGAAAAGGATGGCTTCCTCTCGTTAAACAAAAATTTTCTCAACAGGCATGCTGCTGACAGTTCAACAGCCAACGTGTGCACGCGAGCTGTATAAAGTCAGGGCACGTGTACACGCGTGCAGACCTTATGCAGGCCGCTTGTACTTTTGAAACTCTTCAAAAATGAAAAGACAAGAAATCAAGCACTGGTAGAGACTACTGGTATTGAGAACCAGATTCTCTTGAAGATTCAAAAACTTACTTTGACAGAAAAAAGAAAACAATTCAAGGAAAATTTCATAGAACAAAACAAATCTAAGGTGAAACCTAAGCTACAAACTGCAAAAAACAGAGACTAGAATGAGTTCCAGAAAACCCCTGAGAAGGATCACTTCTGACAGGGGAGAGGATGACTGCCTCTCTAAAAGAAATTTTCTGAAATCATACACGCGACTAACACTCCATCAGCTAGCGTGTGCACGCGGGCTATGTGAAGGTAGGGTGCGGGTACACGCATGCAGGCCTTGTGCAGGCCGCGTGTACCTCTGTGACTACCGTAAAATAAAATGTAGACAAGCAAAGAAAGCAGGGAGAACTGGTATGGAAGACCAGAATCCCTGCTAGCTCAAACTTTTGCAGAAACTCTAAAAAAAGGTAATGAAACATTTTTTTTTTTTTAAATACCCAAAAAGGACTCTCAGAAAACCCTAGAGATCCCCAGTACGGTCGCCAATTCTGTTGTGGCTGGGAAATCCCTCCTACGGACTAACACTAAGGGTTTTATCATGCATGCAAAAAATGACCATTTAAAGGCCTCTACTTTTTTCTATTCTCCCAACGAAAAACCCCACATTCATGCAATACAAAGGTGCAAACAAGATTAGGTAACTCTACCTTAAATCCTTCATTTGATGTCGATCCCTTCTCTTTCACTCGCTCCTTGACTGCAAGCCTCCTCCCAAAGATGACCTACATTCACACATGGACAAATAGAGAGCTGCAACCATGCATTTCATATAATAATTGTTGGGTTAGATGTGACAATATCATAAAATAAATACACAATTTGAACACATGATATGGTGGGACGAAAAAAGTATTCCTTTTTATATTAATCTTCACAAGAGTAGACTTTAAAATATGTGGTTGGCACTGCTCCTCGATTCTGGTCCTGGGCTCCTCTTTTACTGTGCACCAACTACTAACACACTTGTTTCTCTTCTTCGTTGAAATCACAAAATGGTTGCAAAATCTTGGGCAAAGGGGAATATGAATTCGGGTAGAGTTTCTTTACTATGATTTTCCCTTTTGTTTAAATGGGATCCCTACCCCTTCTTTTATAGGCTAGAAGGAGCTAGGTATTTAGTCGTGTGATTGGCCATGCATGGTTGAAAGGTTTAGTTAACTTACCCAAAACTGTGTGTTTCGTTAACAACTTTCCATTTTTCGTGCTTTTGTAGGTACATGTGGGCTATAGTGGGTCAGCTAGAGTGTACACGCGGGCTGTAGTGGAGCAGGGTGCGTGGGCCTTTAAAAAGGGTGTTTTTAAGAAGAGTTGTTCAGTACTAGCTTGGAAAAGAAGGCATAGGAGATGGCTTGATGTCAAGTAAGCATATCGGGTGCAAATTAGGGTTATAACATCTAGCCATTATAATCTTTATAAAAAACCCTAACCCTATCATGGTAAGGCTTTCCTTCCTTTTCGCCTTGCATGTTTCTCCTCTTGTATGTTGTTTTTCCTCATGCATGCTACATTTCCTCATGCATGCTTCTTTTCCTCATGTAGGTTTCTTTTCCTGCCAGTTGTTCTTCTCCAAAATTAGGCATGTGCTCAAAATAGCCTTCCTTCCCAAAATAGGTCTATTCCCAACAGACCCCCAACACTGACATGTGGCTCATCTTGAGCCACTCAAGTGGTGTGCTCTCCCTCAATAGCCTCTGCCAAGCTATGGAATTTCCCTTCTAGCTCTTCGCCTTTTTCTCTGCCTCGAGCAACTTTCTCTGTGAGCTCTTTTACCTGCTGGGATGTGATATAATCCTTGAGAGATTTTGTGCTCTCAACATAATACTGAGACATTCTCATTTTTTCCTTCTCCAGTTTCACAATTATTTGCACTGCTTTCTCTTGGAGAGGTTCTAACTAGGCTGGCTTGTCTTTCTTATTGTTCTGTGCAATCTTCAGTTTTTTCTACAGGGTCTTCATCTCCTACACGCTCTTCACTTTATCTATGATTCTCATGGACTTTTTCCTTTACTTCATCTCCTGGATTGTAGTGTTGATTACCTCCTCTTGCTGATATAGTTGTTGGACCCTATAATCTTCTTCCAGCATTGTCCATATCTACACGGTCTTGTCAAATTGTTGTGTGACATTTTCATCTTCTTTCTGCATCAATTCCACTCACAGGGTTTCCTATTGTTCCATTTTAGCCATAAATTCCTGAGGAGTAGTTGAGGTTAATTTTTTGTTAAGCTCCTCGATCTCCTTCTTCTAGCCCTTGAGCGTTTGCGTGATGATTTGGATATGTTCTTCCACATTTCTCAGGGATGCCTGTGCACTACCTGGAATCCTTGTAAAGAATTCCTTTAGCTTCGTCTCTAAATTATCTCCGCGTTGTTTCTCCTCTTTTGTCTCGAGCTTTACTTTCTTGACCACCAGTTCTAGGGAATCCTTTCCATTTCTAGTTTCCTGTAATTCTGCTACATTTGTCTTTGCATGCGATTGCACTTCCTACATGACATTGACTTGCAGTTTGTACAGTTCCTTTGTTGGTATTTTCTCCAATACCAACTCTACCTATGCCAGATATTTGAATGGTTTTTGGGTTATGGCCTCGTCCATATGCATCATATCTGATATTATTTGGAAGCTTGGACTCATTTTTTCTATGGTCTAGATGGTATCTTATTTGCTTGACATGGTCCTTTCCTCTGATTCTATTGTTGAGGGGATTAGTTTTGTTCCCCTTTCATGCTTTGTGTTACTTGTATTTGTTCTAGGACCTTCCTGATATTGGCCAACTCATTATATATCCTTCCTTCTTTTTTTTTAGACTATTCAAACTCCTCCGCTGCGTGATCTTATACTCTCTCTGCGACAATATCAGAATCATCCTCAGTGGTTGTATACTCAGGTATTTTCTTATGCACCTTGGGTTCTTGCGTGACCCCCTGTATGTATAATTGGATGCTCAAACTAGTCTTCGAGAATTGGATGAAGAAGTCCCCTTTTAGTTGTAGCCCCAAGAAGTCTTGGACCACCACGAGCATTGTCTTCATCACCACACCATCAATGATGTTTTATTTCATTTGAAGGATACACAACTGAAGGATGTGACATGGGATTTGGCCACCATTCTACAACAATTTCCACATGTCAAGCCTTGAAGGAAAGGTCATTTTTTCAAGGGGGAGGGCATGTCAAGGTCCTCACCTTCATAACCCCTCAAGTAGATAGAAAAATATATTTGTATATGTAATAAATGACAACAATAGTAAATAAGTCCTATGAATGATGTGAAAATGTCTAATGTAAGAATACTTGATGGAAGGTTTTGCTTCTAGAAATATATTTCTCTAGAATGGTTTCTAGAAGATAGAAATAGTATAAATAGGAGTAGAAAGCATAAATGAAAAGATAAACGATAGCATAAATGAAAAGATAAATGATAGCATAAATGCTTCCCTCCTTGCAAAAATAAATGATAGCATAAATGCCCCCCATGAAATAATATTTTAGAATGATAACATAAATGCCTCCCTCCTGGCATAAAAAATGTGCCCATTGCATACCGACTTGCATATGTGTGCACTTTGAAAGGATTTTTCAAGTTTGGTAATGTGAGAACTAGTGCTTGAGTTATATTTATTTTCATCTCATCAAAATACTTTTACGTATTCATCCCTCATGTTGAAAACTCTTACCACTCACTGTTATGGTGTGGTGTGGTGCAACTACCACTGAAAATGAAGCTATAAAATTCTGCAAGCATTGTTTCCCCAACAAAACTCTTAACTTATTGACATTTGTATGAACTAGCCATTTCATGATGGCCTCCATAGTTTTTGGATCTATCCTTATCTCCCCTCCATCGATCACATACCCCAACTACACCAAACATTAATGAGAAAAATTACATTTATGAAAGGTATCTAGTAGTTGGTGCTTCTTTAGATTCTCTAACACTTGCATGAGATGTGATATGTGTTCATCTCAAGTAGAACTATAAACTAGTATACCATCCAAATAGACTATAACAAATGAATCTAGATATGAACGTAATACATCATTCATTAGTCTCATAATTGTAGTTGGTGCATTACATAAATAAAACGACATGACCAACCATTCATACCAATATTTCCTTGTCTTGAAGGTAGTCTTCCAGGTGTCTTCTTTCTTAACATGTAATTAGTGGTATCCCAATTTTAGATCCAACTTGGTGAAATAGTTTTGGTGTTGCAATTGATATAATAGATCATAAATCCTGGGAAAAGGGTACCAATTTTTTAGTGTAATCTTCTTTAATGGTCTAATTGATACACATTCACCAAGTACCACCCTTCCTTTGTACAATTATGATAGGTGACCCACAAGGTGAGGTTCTTGGTCGAATCACACCTTGCTCCAACAACTGTTGGAAATACTTATTTACTTTATTTTCTTCGAGAATGGGCTATCTATGCAACCCAATATTAGACAATGGGGATTCTGGAAATAACTATATTCTGTGCTCCACTTCCCTCTTGGGTGGTAGACTTTTAGGATCCTAGAATACTCTCTTGTATGCATGTAGAAACTCCTCCAATTGATGTTTTTTCTCTCTAGTAAACCCCTCTATGGATGATTTTACTCTTACTAACTCATCCTCATTATAATTTTCTCTTAAGAAAAGTAAAACATATTTCTTACTGGAATTAATCAATTTCTTGTCTAGGTTGGCACTTACTAGTGAGATCTTTGACTTTCCTTTATGTGCATTGATGATGTAGGACTTCCCATCCTTGATCAATCAGTACTGGTTGGCTCTTCACATTAAGAATGCATCCCTCATATACATGTAGGGGATTCCGAACACTACTCCACATATGTCAAGGAGAACCACATCCAAGTCCACTTCATCAACCAATTAAATACTTACAACAAATTCAATCTTACAATGTTTAGTTACCTTGATGTTTTCATCGATTTTTACCCATCCCAATGGATATGGGCTAGGATTATTGCAAACCTCCAATCGAATTTTCCTAGCCAAATCAACTTCTATGATATTAGCATGTGAACTGGAGTCCAATAAAGTGTTTATCTTAGTGTTATTGACCTGGATATTTATGTGGAAGACTTTGGTCATCTCCTTCTATTCCTAGTGATTAAGGCTACTAAGATTCTCCTCCTTTTGCATTGATGTGCAATAAATATTCGCATCCCCATTAGAGATAATTTCAACCTGATTGCTCGTATTCATGGCTATAAGATTCCTTTTCCTTGAATCCTTCTTGGAGTTCTTCAGGTTCAATTCTCGATCTAGTTTCCGACACTTTTCCTTAGTGTGCCCATTAATATTGAAATGGTTACAATGGTTTATAGGATCCTTGCATTGATGATCATTGGCTATTTTTTTCTTATCCTTTCCCCCTTTCCACTTCTTATTCCCCTTCTTGGAATATTCTTGGTCTCTTTTTTCTTGGAACCACAAGGTTTCCATTTCTTGTGGCCTATGTTTTCCAGATATTTTTTTGGTACACATGCCTCGTCCACTATCCTTGGATTGAAAATCATCACTTTCTTTGCCATAAGGCTATACAAACACCCCATATAATTGAGGAGTACATATGGGTTCTTGGGAGATATACCTAGCATGATGACTGTCCTTATAAACTCAGTGGTGTATTGTTATACACTCCTCCCTTGAGTCTACCTGAATTAGTGCTACCATATCCATTGATCCTGTACATACCCAATAGGGTAGAATTGGGACTTGATTAGGGTTTTGATCTCCTCCCATCTAGTTATTGGTCGATCAACCACTAGCCTAAGTGTTTTCATATGGATTTTCCACCAGGTTAAAGCATGGCCCTCTAAAGTCACTCTGACAAATGATATCTTTTGTTCTTCATCTGTATTGTGAATGTTGAAATAAACTTCTAGTTGTTGCAACCAATAATTCAATTTTAATGCATCAATATCACCTTGGTATGGATTTATTTTAACTTTTGTTTCGATCTTGAATGAATATTGTGAAGGGTTTATGGTATTGGAGCTCAGTTTCTCTTTATCAAGTTCTTTCTATGAATCATTTTTTGGTTCTTCGTTATCTCCTAGTTTCCCATACAATCCAATATTTGAGTTCGAGCCTCCAACTTCTCCAAACGGCCTGACCTTACTTGATAGATTCACCATGAGGAGGTACATATTGTGAGAAATGCCAATGACTTTCTTTTTCAACCTCACAAATCTTTACTTTGCTTGATGTCAAGGGTTGTTTTGAATAGACTTGTCAGACATGGCTAGGGTTCTATCACTTTTTTCTTGAACCGATTATGGGATCCTTGTAACTTTCTAGAAATATCCCTAGAAAACCTAGCTATGATACAAATATAATATGTAAACTTCCATGGATAGTCCAATGGACATTTCGTCACAACAAATCTTATAAAATACATAAATATTTACTATGAAGGTTAATTTTCTTTAGATGTTGGATCCTTTAATTACTCGTCCTTTGCTTAGAATGTATGAAATGGCTAAAATGCGAAAAATAGAGAACATAAATAAATATTCACACAACAGCCACAAATAAACACAATATATAACATGGGAAACCCAATACATGAGAAAACCTAGCTAAATGGTGAGGGTGCTCTATTGCCTTTTCTTCAAACACAAGTACAAAGAAAGAGACACTCTCTATGGAGTCACCTTTGACA
>JASDQU010587959.1:0-10093 GCA_032191745.1 Picea mariana | reverse complement strand
ATTTCAAAATATTTCAAAAGAGCACAAGATAGATAGACATATCGCTGTTATTCATTATGAATAACAGAAAGAAAGAAGAAAGGAATACCTAGCAAGTAACCATCCTCAATCAGCAACCAATCAACTAGAAAACATGGTATAAATAAATTAAAACGGTAAATGTATGATGAGAATGCAAACCTGAAATACTTGTTCATCATATACACAAGGAGAAGTCTGCAATGCTCTATATGTGTTTCCATTGTTGAAAGCCCATGAACCAGCTACAGTGAGACCATGAGTTGCAGCATGTTGAAAAGCAGAGATAACTTCCTGTCTATCTGTTGGATCTGTTGCTAGGGACATCAACCAATATGAGTTGAATTCATTCACGTACACAGGGCGTCCATCTAAGACAAAATCTATGCCTTTCGTCTGTACAAAACTAGGCCAAGAAAGAAATGCATTCACCGATCCCCATGGGCCAAGGAGAAATAGAATTTGAAAAGAGAAAAGCTAAAGAAATGAAGAGTAATCTCTTACTTCCGATTTCCATTGCGGACTTTTTCATTAATCAGATTTCTCTCTCAAGAAGAAGTACTCAATCTAGCAGTGTAGCTTTTAACCATGTAAATCTATAGATCGATCCCAAGAAAACAAATTTGCGTGGAAGGTATAAATATATAATAGATAGACCAGTAAAGCAGAGTTAAGCAGGAGTTCCAACACAATGTCACTACACTGCCGATATTCGGTTTAATAATGGATTTAAGGGGGATTGTATTGCTTCTGCAATGCAATCCTGGTATAGCTGACAGACAACTGATGGAGGCCGAATGGACAAGCACAATGGCAAAAGTTAAAATATTTGGGCTAGCCCTTACACTGTATGAGATTAGAAGGAATATAATATCGTGCTAGCGGTGCAGTACGATTAATCTGGACCAAAAAAGAAATACATAAGATTAGAAGGAATATCTCATCGTAGAGCTTTGGTACGATTGATTTGAAGAAAAATATATTGAAAGTGATATACGATCGATTTGAAGAAAAAGGAATATTTCGTGAAGCTTGATGAGGGTACCACATTTCCCGTGACCTTCCCCGGAATCCGGTAAATAATAAATGTTCCGATCTCAGTTCATAATAAACGTTCCAATGCCATTTTTTATCTGTGTGGATTCGGGCTGCTGACAATTGTTCAGATCTCAATTTTTGATCTGGGTGGAGGGATTCGGGTTGGAGTGGATTCAGGTTGCAGGCAAATGTTCAGATCTCAGTTTTTAATGGTGGGTGGGTTCGGGTTGCGGACAATTTTTAAGAACGCATTTTGAAGATGGTCGGGTTGTATATTTTCTTTGTTGAACTTGTAGTTCTGAGTGTTTGTAAGGTTGATTTGAAGGTAAAAAATATTGAACTTAAATTGATTAAACGTTGATTTAATGTAAAGAAGAGTCATATACTTGAAGGTTTGAATTGGGTAGGATTTAAAACTTGAGATTTATGAATATGTAAATAAATCTCATGAGCTAATTTAATTGATTGAATGATTTATATAATTTGGAAATATAAAATAAATTAAAATAATTAATTATAATTAAAATATTTTATTTAGACTATAATAATAAAATTTTTAATTTTTATATTTTATTTATAACATAATATTTTTATGTTAGTTTAAGATTTAAAATTGTTTTATAATATTTTAATATTAGTGTAAGATTTAAAATTGTTTTAAATTGGTTAAGAGGATTTTTTTTTTTTATAGGAAGGTAGTAAACATTTTAATAGTCAAAGATCCAAATACATTTTGATAACAATGAAAGTTTTTCTCCTTTATAAACCATCATTTAATTATTTTAGATGGCATGGTTTTCCTTGAATAATAGTGATAAGTTAGTCAATATTTGTTGATAACACCAATAATAATTAGGTCACTACCTATTAAGCTATTAACAACTAAGATATGATAAACTTTATAACATTAAAAAAATGTGTATCTAATATTGATTTTCTTTCACTTTTACATATAATAATGCTATTTTTTTGTTTTCTATTTAATTTGTGGTTGCCAACCAACCACTCAAGGGCATCTAAGCCATCAAAATCACCCGAGGATCACACCTGCAGGTTTAACATCACGGAGTGCCTTAAGTCACTGGTTATCCTACACCTAATAATATTATATAAATCTCAATTTTTTTTTTCATACAAAAAATGAAAATTTATACAATCAATTTTATATTCAAAAAAATATTAAACATGTAACCTTTTAAAAATAATAATAAAGTAAAATTGTTTAATCATAATCAAATTTTAATTTTTATAATATTTCTCCTATATTTAAAACATTGCATCAATTTAATCCATTTTTTTTATTTTAAATAAATTTTTATTAATAAATACAAAATTACAAAATTACTTTGACTTCACATGCCTCTTTGCCTAGTATAAAGTATTAAAAAAAAATTAACAATTTTTTTTTCCCAAAAATTAACAATATTTTTGTGCCCCCTCTCCAAAAGATACCAAAAGTATTTATCCAAATTATTTACATATTCATAAAATTCAAATTTTAATTTCTATCCCAATTTCTCTTTAAAATATTTTATTCTTAGTTATATTAAATTTAAACTCAGTATATTTATTTTTCTTCAAATCAATTTTACAAATATTCCCAACTATGACTTGAACAAAGAAAATCTACAACTTAGACCATTTTCAAAATGTATTAAAAAAATAGTTTATGAATAGGGTTAAATTACAACATAAAGTAATATTTAATGAGATTAGGGTTAGATATTATTAAAAAACACATGACTTTATTAAATGTATCCTTAACCAAGACTACAAGGGACACAAGTTTTCTTGCTAAAATTTTGGAAGTTTATCTCTTATGTATCACTAAGATGTTACTAAAAAACATGACCTCTTTAAATGTAGCGTTAGAGAAGTCCACAAGGTGTTCAAGTTCAAGCAGAGGCAATAATTGACAAAATAGAGCATACACACACAATATAACTATGGAGTTGTTCAACTCTTCTCCACATTCACATAAAAAACTAAATTGCAAATACATGTTATGAGATAATTATCTAGAACACTCCATCCTTCACCTACCTAATAAATGTATATTTACTTATCTTGTATGTGCATTTAAGATGCCTATCCACTGTCATATTGGTCAAACAATTAATGGAGGAATTATTCCATTTAACACTCCCCCTTAATTTCGACCATTACAAAAATCAACACAAACAATGCCTAAGTGTTGTCTTTGAAATTCAAAAGTAGTTCTTCAGAATGGCTTGGTGAAGATATCTGCTAATTGTTCTTTTGAAACAAACAACTATAGCATAATGCTACCATCGTTCACAAGATCACAAATGAAATGATAGCGAGTGTCTATGTGTTTACTCTTGCGATGAAACACATGATTCTTAGATAAAGCAATTGTTGAAATGTTGTCAAAAAATATAGGAGTTGGATCCTTTTCTTCATGTGCAAGATCACTAAGGATCCTTATCAACCAAACTACATGACATGCTGTCAAAGTTCCTACCACATACTCTACTTCTGTTGAAGAAATTGTGACAATGGGTTGCTTCTTAGAAGCCCATGAAATCAAGCCTGTACCAAAAACAAATGCATACCCAGAAGTATTTTTCCTATCATCAACACTACCTGCAAAATCACTATCTGTATATCCAACAAGTGAATCATATTCTGAAGTAGAAATCCAAATTCTATAATCTATTGTACCTGCAATATACCTAAAAATTCTTTTTCCAACTTTCCAAGAAGAGATTTTGGGATTTTCCATAAATCTGGAAATTAAGCTTAATACATACATAATATCTGGTTGAGTAGTTGTAAGGTACATGAGGCTTCCTACAAGCCTCTTATACAGAGTATGATCAATTTATGTTCCTTCATGTTGTTTACCTACTTCTGTACCTGTTGCAATTGGTGTATCTCTTGGCTTGCATTTGTTCATTTTGAACCTTTTCAAAATATATGTGGCATATTTTTGCTAACAAATAAAAATTCCCTTTTCAAATCACTCAAATTTAATTCCCATAAAATATTCCATAATACCAAGATCAGTCATTTCAAATTCAGTTTGCATGGATGCTTTGAATTCATTCAACAATAAATTTCTTGTATAAATCATGTCATCAACATAGATACAAACTATCAAAATATTACTTCTCTGGTCTCTTTTGGTGTAAAGTGTGGGTTCATTGTTGCTCATGTTGAACCAATTGTTGAGAAAATAAGTATCAATGTGATTGTACCAAGCTCTTGGAGGTTTCTTCAAACCATACAATGATTTCTTCAATCTGTACACTTTGTAATCTTTACTTTTGATCTGAAATATTGGTGGTTGATCCACATAAAATTCTTCCTTTAAAAATCCATTCAGAAATGTTGATTTAACGTCCATTTGATAGTATGTCCATTTTTTGTGAACTGCAACTGCCAAAACTGCTTTGACAATATCCAAATGTGATACTAGAGAAAATGTTTCTCCATAGTCAATACCGGGTTCTTGAACAAACCCTTTTGCTACAAGTCTTGCCTTGTGCTTGTCTAATTTTCCTTTCTCATTGATTTTTGTATTATACACCCATTTAACTCCAATGCTAGTTTTACCTGTGGGGAGATCCATAAGATCCCATGTGTTGTTTCTTTCAATTGCTTCAATTTCTTCGTTCATTGCATCAACCCATTTTTCTTCCTTTACTACTTATTCAAAGTATACTGGTTGATAGGATAACAAAGCAAATTGTGCTTGTTTATCCATGTCATCATTATGATCATCAATTTCTCTCAAGCTTTGTGTTATTTGGTTCCTTAAGTTTTCTATAGTGGGATCTGAATCATTATTAGAAGAAGAAGAAGATGAGGAAGAACTATGTTGTATTTGTTCTCCTTGGACTTGTACTTGAAATCATGGAAGTCTTGGTGGACAAGCTTGTTGTCTTGTAGCTTCCACCTGCTTATCTTTCTACATAGAAGGAATCTGATCTACAATTATTTAACTTGCTTGGTTATCCCAATATTTGTCTTCTTGGATTTTCACATCTCTGCTTACTATCAATTTCTTGGTAATAGGATCATACATCCTGTATTCTTTAGACTTTTCACTATATCCCACAAATACACATTTTTCACTTATATCATCAAGCTTTCTCCACATCTCTTCAGAAACATGAGCATAAGTTACACAACCAAAAAATTTAAAATGAGAAACACTATATTTCATACTATTCCAGGCTTCTTAAGGGACTTAATTTTTTAGACTGTTGATTGGTGAAATTTTTAAAATATAAACTGAGCATGTCACTACTTCACCCCAGTATTCATTTGAAAAATTCTTGGCCTTTAGCATACTTCTGTCCATATTCATTATTTCCTTATTATTCCTTTTAGCTACTCCATTTTGTTGTGGGGTGTATCTTGTAGTAAATTATCTCTTGATTCCATGTTGCTTGAAATATGTTGCAAATTCCTTGGAGTCTTACTCACCTCCTCGATATGATCTAAGTACTTTGATATACTTCCCACTCTGTTTCTCTGTCAAAAATTTAAATTATTTGAATTTTTCAAATGTCTGTGATTTGTGCTTGAAAACATACACCCATGCTTTTATGCTAAAATCAACAATGAATGTTAGAAAATAAAAGTTGTCTCATATTGACTAAGTTTGCATTGGACCAGAAAGGTCTGTATGCACCAGTCCAAGGTGTTAGTTTTCTCTGTAGGAAGCATCGAGGAAACTATCCCTTTGGTGTTTGGCCAAAATATAACTCTCACAAGAGTTTTTTTGTTCATTTATAATGAGAAAACATTTGACCATAGATTTGTTCTGTAAAATACTAAGAATGCTAAATGGTAAATGACCATATCTAAGATTCCACAACCAAGTATCATTTGAGCTTGATACATTTTAGGAATATGACTGTGAAAAATTTACATTTCTCAATATCAAAGGGAACATTCTATTTTTGGTCATTTGTACTGTAGCTATAATTTTCTTATTGGGTGGTTGGTCCAAGATTGTACACTTGGAACCTTAAAAAATGACCTTATAACCATGTTCATTCATATGGCCTACACTCATTAAATTATGTCTAAGACCAGGTACATAATAAACATCATGAATATTTTTCTTTTCGCCTTGTTTGGTCAACACGGAAATTATACCATTTCCTACAACTTTCTTTTGATAATCATCTCCCAATTTTATTTGATATGTGATAGAGATATCTAAAATAGAAAAAAAAACTTTGTTAAATGTCATATGATTTCTACAACCACTATCCAACAAACAAAGATCATGATTGTTGCTTGCTTCTTATGTGACTTGAAATGAAAAAAACATTGATTTATATGTTCCTTCTTAAGTGTTGGTAACATTTTCTCTCCCCTTATTCAGATCTTCTTTCATATTTCTGCATTCTCTTTCATAGTGACCAAATTTATTAAAATAATAACACTAGAGCCTTGATTTTCCAGTTCATCTTGACTAATTAAAATTTCTACCTCTCCCCTTTGGTTATGAGAGTGTCTCTTTGGTTGTTTCGACTGTTCACTCTGTTATGAACATTCTTAAGTTGATCTATCTCCTATTTGAGAGCGACCTTTGCTTCGTCTTCCTCTACTTCTATTCCATCAACCTCTACCTCTACTTATGGAGGCCTAAGACTGGAATGAATTCTCCAAAGATTCAGTATTTCGACTGAACCTACTTTCATGGGTTAACATAAATTCCATGAGTTCTTCAATTGTCAATTGTGATAGGTATTTTGACTCTCCTATGGTGACCACAACCATATTATACTTATCAAGAAGGATTTGAAGTACCTTCTCGATGATCTTTTTCTATTGAATGTCTTCTCCATGGGTGCACCGCTGATTCATCATGCTCATGGAATGGGTCATAAAATGATCCACAAAGTCTGAATCCTTCATTTGAAGAGTCTCAAAACTCTTCCTGAGTGTTCGCAACTTTACATTTTTTACTTTATCAGTTCCCTGATAGACTATTTCAAGAGTATCCCATGCATGTTTGGCATGTTCTGTTGTGGCGAAATTGGTGAAAATATATTCCTCTAACCCATGTTGGATGAGTCATTGGGATTTTCTATCCTTCTTCCTGAGTTCTCTGAGGGAATTTCTCTGCACATTTGTCATTGTTTGTAGATCCGTCGGATTTGGTTCCTGGAATCCATTAACTAGTACTTCCTAACAATCTTAAGACCAGAGGAAATTTTTCATCTTAATAGACCATACGTCATAGTTATTTCCCATTAATATTGGTCCTCATTCCAGTCTTGGACTGTTGCTAGACACCATGCATGTCTTGTTGATAGTCTACTCCCCCTTTCTGGCTTAGATCTCGAGCGAAATACCTTTTCCTTTGTCAAAACCAACAAAATACATAAGTTTTCTTAGTCTGGACGCTCCCTATCCACGACTGGATGCTTCCTGTCTAAACCTTCCATGCTCCCTGCCATGGAAAAACAATTCGTAAGTTTCATCCTTTAGGACGTGCCCTACACACTTACTAGGGGGCATCCTACTCCAAAAAACACGATTTTAGAAGTGTTTTTTAATCAAATTTTCGTACCAAAACGACCTAGAAAGCGCTCCTCTTCCCACTGAAGCTTGTTCAAGCTCAAAATTCTCTCCAATAAACTACAAATTTCTCTCCAATATTCGAAAACAAAGTTACCAACTTAATGATAACTATGACCTCAAAACGAGAACTCTGGCCCAAAAAACCCATATTTTTGAATAAAAAACATGAAAATAAACCCCCAAATACAAAAGTGGTGCTACAGTAGCACCAGTTTTTTAAACGGGGTCAAAATTACAACATTTTTCAAACATGGCCTTCAAAACTTAGACAATAGCTTAGAAAAACCTTAAAATCAACACCTAAAAAAATGATGTTACAATTTTTATTTTCAAAACGTTAAAATTTTAGATAATTTGAAATCGTATTTTTAGTAGTTGGCGCCATTAAAACCAAAACTTCAAAATCAACCATCAAATTGAAAAGTACTGCTACCGGTAGCACCCATTCTAAAATTGGGGTATGGAAATGACATATTTTTATAAAGTGGAAAAAGAACTCATCATTACTGTAAACAAAATAATAAAATCAACCCTTAAATGCTTACTTTTAAAATTTTACTTCATCACCCAAAGCACAAGCTAATACATAATGCCATGAAAATATCACACTATACTTTAAAAATTCAACATCACTTTTTAATATTTTTTTACTTTAAATAAAAAAAGGTAAATACAAGTTACATTGAATGAAACATATATTATTTCTTAAAAGTATTGTTATATTGTCCATATTCAAAACATATGAGCTAAGAAATTTTATTATATTCTCCATAATCAAAACATATAATTCATAAAACATAAAAATGATTCATAACTTCATGTAAGATCATATGTAAGTTCAATGATCATTTCTAGTTACCATACAAACATCAAATGGATAAAAAATACATAAAATGTTTCATACACTTATTCTGATTGACTCATGGATTCTGAAATACCATCAGATTGTACATTGTCTTCAGATCAATGATTAGATGAAGATATAGATGATCCATATTCTTCTCTATTTTCGATGAATGCACCATCTGATTCTACATGCATGCCCAACATTTCAGATGTCAAAATCCCTTTATATCTATGACTAGGTTCAACAGACTCACATTGCATTTATTTCTTGTGGCAACAACCTCTTGATAATATCTGTTGTCTTGGATCGAAGAGTTCATCTCTTTGTCAAATTGAAGTCATAAACAAGTATGTTGACATCATCTAATTTTAAGAGGTCAGTGCAATGACAAGTTGTATTTTGACCCTTTCTTTTTCTCTTTCTATTGACATGTTTCTCAACCATCATCTATGGCTTGTACACACAATTGAATGGGTGTGTACTTGTTGCATTTCAATTGCAATAACATCTTTATTTTATTTCTCAATCTTTATAATCTTTTCAATCCGAAATGGATAACCATGTGGATCTTCAGTTGCTAAGACTAAAATCATGCTACCCTCCTTAATATATTGTACTGAACCCCTGTAAAGTTCTTCCATTGCTTCACGTTGTGCACATGACCTTCATGAACCAATATACAATTCTCTCTCCTATGCTTGTGTAAACTCAATAACACCTTGGGATTCTTGTTGTTCAAGAATGTTTCTTTTTTCATAATCATTTGGTATATTTTGTGGCCAATGAAATGGAATCTTCATTTGTTGAGCTTGAAATTATGTCACTTTGACTATTGAAAAAAGACTTCCACCAAAGAGAATGAGTAACATCAAAGTACTCATATGTATCTTTAATGAGATTTTTTATTTCTTCTAGTCATTCATAATAATCTACATCTCTATTATGCATCCATGCATTATGGATTTCAACAACTGATTGTAAAAATGATAAGATTGATGCAAATATTGGATGATCGGGAATGAGCTTAAAAAATGTTAAACCTTATGAAGGCCCCCATTCTACAGTATTTGAATATTGTTTTTCCTATTTAAGTGTTTTCCCATCAACTTTTTTGAAAAAAAATTAATGTTGGAAGCTAATGTCATTAAGTTTCTCAATACATTTTTCTTCATGATGTGATCCCTGAATATATATTCACATGTCAACAATTTCTTCTAATATATGAAAGACAGGCTCTGAAATGTATGCTTTCTTAATACATTCAATCAATTATGGTAGGCTTCCAACATTTTTCCTCTTCAATGTTACTGAAAAACGAATGGACATTTGATCAATATGATCATGAGTGTTTCCAACAAGAAATAAACCAAATTGACCTTTTGAAAGATTTCTAGTTCAACAAGCAGGTTTAGATATCCAAACATAATTTGATTTTTATTTTCACGAATAGTGTTTTCCAACTGTAGATAGAGAACTTGAGGAACATTTCCAGACCAATGAGTGAGCACATGATGAATTCTGGTGATGGTAAGATTTGCATCTTTATAAATATTTGGAGCTGTGAATTAAACCCTTTGACGCATTTTTCCATTGAAAACCATATAACCAACCAAGTGAAAC
>JASDQU010587957.1:23852-38812 GCA_032191745.1 Picea mariana | reverse complement strand
GGGAATAGATCATGATTACTGCTCAACAAATTACCAAACAATCAACTGTATTGTAAATCAAAAAAATTGTATCACTGTAATTCATCCTTGTGCGATCCTTTAATTGTCATAATACATAATTTATCTTAACTATAATTAAATTTTAAGAACAGGGAGTGGATAGTGAATATGGGAAAGCGAGGGGACTTGTAATGTGCAAAAAGTAAAATAATGGTAGGAAAAAAATGAATATTTTGCGTAAAACCAATGAAGTAATCCATAAAAACAACCTTGTATTCAATGCACAGATATCAATACCAATTAACAATTTCTATGTGTCAAAATTGTTCACTGTCCCACATCCAATTTCTTTAAGATTCTCAATTAACACAGTGTATAATCATACTCAGAATCACTATGCCTTTCAACCTTCTTGTTAAGACAATACTTCTTTCTTTTCATTTCCTGCCCTTTTTATTTAAAACAAAATCAAAAGGAACACACAATCACGTTGCTTCATCTCTGTCCAACATATATTCCTATAAAATATCAACTAATTCCCATAATTCACAATTGCCCAAATCAAACATAGACACATGTCTTTTCCCAAGTTGAACAAACTTTTTTAAACTTGCCCGATTTCATTCTTTTGATAATATTAACCAATAAAACTTGCAATGAAACCATAATACAAAACCCGAGCTTCATTTCTGATGGTGCAATTAAACAAAACAATGCACGATGTCTCCATAATCCATACACATTAAACAACGAAGTCACAACCATCATTTCCCCTAACCTGTAATGATCCCGATTGGGGGTAATAAAACACACAACAACCACCAACTAACAATTGACACCACATTGTAGGAACACAACGATCTAATGCATAATGAAAAGAGGCAACCCTCTGACTGTACATTACCATTTAATCCCAATCAACCAATTTAATCAAAAAATGAGCTAGGTTATCGATGCAATTGTGACAAAAAAAGGAGGCAGCCCATCGACTGTATACCAAATATCATCCCCAATTACAACTTTCCAACAACTCAATCAAACAGAGACGTGATAATACTCAAAGCAACTGTCGAAACCAATCAACCAATCTATGACAGTCAACAAGTTACCCGATAAGAGTGCGAATAGTTGGGGTTATCAAAATCGGGCTCTGTAATAATGAACACAAGAATTCGCTCATTCATCAAAGCACAAAGAGACTGGAGGTCGAACATATCAACAATAGGCAGAGACCCTTTGAAACAAGCATGGTGGAACCACATGATTTTATAACTCTTTGTTTGTGTAATAGTGTGTCAATTCAACATTGGGTAGGGTAAGCAACGATGCAAAGGAGCAACGATTGCTCACTAAACAGTAACAAATATCAAGAACACACAGAGGCATAACCCTCACACATTTCTCAAGGGATGGACCAATTTATAACAATGCCAGTGGAAATGTAGACCCGAGGTATCACCAACAAACCTAAAGCATACATCTTGGCATAATGGCCATCCCATAACCAACTCGTCGATGCCAATACCACAAAAATAATCCCATGACTAGGTGAATAACCCACGACCATGGATCTGGAAGATACACAGTAACCAAAAGATAGTTCGAAAACATATACAACAACCCCATAGCAACCCGAATACAACCAGACATAGTCATCATAACTGTGATGGAGCGGCCAACAAGGCTAAACAGAGAGAAACCCTCCAACAAAATACCCATAACTTCTTAAAACAACAAAGATCCATCACAGTTTTCACCAAATAGAACAACCAACGAAATCATAACTTCAACAACCAATTATTTCATTTGCAAAACGAATAACCACAAATTCATTCTAGAGAGAAGACCCACGTGTTTACACAGTTGCCAATCTCAGGAAAACACAAACCAACACATTACCGAGTCATCGTTCATTTCATACATAGATCGAAATTCATGGATGGGAGAAAAGAACCATACCTGTAACCAATGGATTTTAACAAGGGCGAGTTGGTCGAGCAGTTCCTCCCAGGCTTGAATCTTTGAGCTTAACCACCATCAAAGCCAAATGAAACAATAACCATGCTAGGGTGATGGCACGATGGGATAAGTATGGAGCCACGTGCATTTACTGCACGTCGCTTCCATCTTCCTCACATTCAATTTCGTAGTACACGACAGCCAGCCAAAAACCATACCATTAACCATGCCATTAATTCCATACATTGAAACTTTCGACATATTGCTTGCCAATTTCTCCACTCAATATCCATATTAACCATTGCCAAAAACCATACCATACCAAATGCGCCCGATATAACTCAAATATAATTTTCATATCCACTAACCATTGCTAGTTAGGATTAATACTAACTTCTTTTCATTTCATTTGCACATAACCTCTTAACATAGCATAGTATAGTCCCTTTCTTTTGGAATTTTTGTTATAAGTCTCTTTCCATCTTTTTTGTTTTATGTTGTTGCTAACATATGTCTTGTGCAGGTGTATCCAGGTAATAATCATGGTGATTCATCAAATGTAACAACTGTAGTATATGCCACTAATAACATAGAATCAGAGCTTAGAAAAAGGGAACATCACATAAATTGTGTTATCCACCTGCCATTATGTCAAAAACAAAACCAAGACTATATCATCAACCATATAAGACCTTGTAAGCAATATCGAAACAATAACATGAAAAAGTGTGATATGAATATCTTCGAGCCTCCAGTCTATAAGGGGATCCCACCTACTAGTATTATATCTTATTAGCATAGTTTAAATAATAGGCTTTATCAATACTTTGTGGGTGAATTCCTCGTTACGATTTTTATCGTCAACACAAGTCTTCTGTGAGTTCTTGTTCTAATGTTTGGTCATCTTTGGAGCCTTCTACTCCTTACAATCAATCTCCATATGATATACTGTGGATCTCAAAATATAGCTTCTTCTTCATCTTCTTTGGTACATGAATGTATATGTTCATGTACATAGTCCGCTTCATGTCTCATCTAATCTGTTTCCTTCTGCAACTTTCACTATAGCTTCCTCAGGGTTATCACCTGAGACCTAAAACAAGGTCAACAAAACAATAGGCAAGAATAATACTTTTTTTTTATAGTAGTAACTAAAACAATAGCGTGAATAATCATCAAAGTAGCTCCTTTAGAGCTATCACTTGTGACCTTTATGAAACAAAGATCAAAAGTAAGAAATACAATACGAAATGAATTCAACACTCTTCTTTTGTTGTGATCAAACATTCCTCCATGGTAATCTGGAAACAACACAAGAAGTTTCTCTTAGAGGAGATGTTAGTTGTATCTGGTAAATGATTACATTAAGCATTTATCTCAATATGATCACATGCTACCAAGTATAATACTTTTCAATGATTGTTACCTCAACTATAGTGTTTACTTGTAAAGGGCTAGTTATCAACGTATAATGTGCAAATTTGAATCTGATCAACTTCATTAATCAAACTTGGAACCTGGAGCATTGTCCTCAAGAATGAGTATGTTGCTTTTCTTACAAGTCTCCTTCACTCAAGATGATGAGCGCTTTCTTCAACCTCTCTTTTGTAATAAGACAATATGTTATATTGACAGAAGGCTGGGTTAGATGATAAACTCTATGATATCAACTTTAATCAATCTAATACTTTGACTTAAATTTTCACCAAACGTTTGTATGATTTTCAAAGCTTCAAATTGCAACCTAGATCAAAATAATGTCATAACAAATAGATGCATATCAAAATAATCAAACCTAGGTTGCATTATTCCTCTTAATGTGTTGGATCTTGAGATCCTTCTGGATCTATGGCAAGAGATCCCTTCTCCTGCAAATACCCTTTAAATATTAACAATTTAAACATATGTGAATACATACCTCTGATAGTATTTGCAGGGTATGGTGCACTAGGAAAAAAACACAGTCCCAACACTTCACAAAAAATTTTGCTACAACTGGCATGAAGGAACTGGTACTGCAACTGCAACTAGCATGAAGGAACTAGTACTGCAACTGCAACTGGCATGAAGGAACTAGTACTGCAACTGCCACTGATGTTGCAATTGCAACTTGGGGTTTTATGAGGAATCCCTAATTTTTCAAATTTCAAATTTTGAAATTATGATCCAGGGGCTAGATGCGCTGAGCTGAGGTGAGTAAGTTGGTGCAGTCAGATTTATGAAAATACAGATTTTACCCCTTGAAACTGAGCTTGCGGAAATCTGGACTGGTACTTCTCGTACTAGTTCTAGTTTCCTGGTTTTCTGGTTTTCTAGTTTTCTATTACCAATCAAAAACTAGGGTTTGAATTTCCGTAGGCTCTGTCCATTGAAAAGGTGCGCTCAAGGTGCCAAAATATTCACTAGGGTAGGACGCACTTTTCTAGATGGTTTTTAGGCAAAAATTCCTCTCCAATAAAAAGCCCTAACTTTCTTGTATGACAACAGTGATGTTTTTGCTTATCCAGTGAAAGGTGCTCTCTTCAACTTAACTCTGATACCATGTTAAGTTTTGAGATATTATTAGGTTTCTTTTCAATTTACTAGATAACAATAGCATAGATAGGATCACTAAGAGAAACACAATCATAAGATACACAACATTTATCTTGGGAAACCCTCATGGGGGAGAAAACCCAATCAAACTTCCTTAATATAGATAAACAATACAATGCCAAGACAATAAACCAAAACACTAGAGAATATCCAACACTGAGCAATGTGCCTCTCTCTTCCTTTTTCTCCCAACTGAAGCTACCAAACTTGCACACTTGATGAGAAGATGAGTGAGTGACATAATGAGGCACTGGCTTCCTTTATTTATACAAGTTAAAAGGCGTTGTAAAGGTGTCTCTTCACTGGGCAGGGACGACTTGTCTTCTTAGTGGTTAAAACCACTTTTGATTAGGCCTGGGAGGCAACTTCTTAATTTGCATAATACAATTAAGGTTTGACCAATCCGCAAAAGGTGATTTGGTCAATTACAATGCTCGACAAGATAAATCCACAAAAGGGGATTGATATAGTGAATAATAACTCAATAATAAATAGAATACTCTTTGTAGTTACAATATTTCAACAAGATGATCATTATAAGCAGAGTCCCTTTATGACACAGGCAGATAAGCGAATTTTAACAAATTCTACAAGTATTATTCCAAAGAGAGTGTACAAGAGAAGACCCGTAATGTAATGAATTAATCAAACAGAGAATGATTATTCAATACACGGTGAGCTCTAACAAAGGTAAACGATAACACAACATACATAAATTTAACAAGAAGATAGAGCAGGATACGAATTTGTGTGAGTCTTTTCTTTTATGCACACAAAACCATTTAAATCTTTGCAGGCTCGACCCCCATAGTGACAAGGTATCCAATGCATGCAAGTAACAGGCCCCTTCATTATTGAATTCAGGAATCATAATGTTTAACCAAGAAAGGATCTATAATGGGTATGTGTCGAATGGTCACAGGAGTTTAGCAGTAACCGAATAACTCTGTCCTCCCGACATAGGCACCCTTTGTTCTTTCAATTTGATGCCCATAATCCCTTTTCAAGAACATCCTTACCTTTCAACAATCGAGAGTATTCTTACCTCATAAAATTACAGGGTAATTATTAATTTAAATATTGTAAGTTAAACATGGTTGTGATTGAATGAAGGACGAGTACGGGACAAATCGACAAGTTTAAATAATACATTGCACATTACACAGTAAGTTATCTTTTATACAGTGAGCTGCCAAACAACAAAGATTATACAGTCAGCTATCTTTAAAAGAACGTGGACTACGCCACTGTACAGACCTAAAACCAAACCAAAACTTACAAGGGTTTAGGGTTTCCAACCATGGGTGAACTGAGAGTAACCCGAAGGTTTATGGTTTGGAGGACCAGTAGGTTTGTAAATGAATCAGAGAACTTGAGTAGGGTGTTGGACTGTGTAAAGAAACCTGGAAAACACAGTATCATTATAATACAATGAGATATGGAACACAATGTCGTAATAATAGAAACAAGACTTGGAAACTTACACAATGATCCATTCAACGCGATATCAACATAACAGAGAGCGGGGTATAAAAATGTAATTATACAAATCTCGACCCATCATGGTAAAGTATTACTTATATATAGAAATGAACTATACAGATCTCAACCCAACACAGTAAACATATTGCACACCATGGAAATACATTATATAGAGCTCGGCCAACGAAGAAAAATAACATAAAGAAATGTGTATTATAACTCAATATTCAGGACTGAGAACTCCCATAGCACAGAGAGTATGCTTATAGTAAGCTCTGGGTTAAATCGTATTAAAAAGAGGAACATATTCTTTCTAGACGCAAATGCAAAACCCTATTGAAACAACAAGCATGGAATATGGTATACAGAGGGAGAAAAATAGTCGTGTACAAGATGAGGTTACGTGTTGAAAGACCGGTGACCTCCATGTTGTAAAGGAAACAAGTTAAGTGCCTCGCTATCAGTCCTAACCAGAGAGCCAAGAAAACTATCAAAGGAAGTGGTCATCCCATGAATACCATGCTACCACAGTCGCTTAACCCTACTATCGCAAAGCAAAACAGAGAGAACAAAATTGAATGAAATGAATGTGAAGGGTAATGGCACAACCTGCCTCCCGATAGTGGAGAAGGATGGAGGGTATGCCAACCTCTCATTGCTATGTGAAGTCGGTCGAGGTGGAAATCCCGTATTGTTAAGTGTCTGAATAGATCTGTAGATATACTTCAACAATAAACCCACAATATCAACAAGAAATAATCCAAACCATTCACCAAAATACTAAACACAAGAAATAGTCAAAACCCTTGAGGTAGGGTAATACCATATATTAATCCTTATGGAAGTATAAAACTCCTCAAGCAATCCTTGCTTGTAAAATCACAATATTCTTCATTATATCTCATTACATTGTTTACACTTATTTATATAGCTCTCTCTATCTCCTAGGAACCTTATAGAGAGTCTTCCCACATTTATTACATTTAACTACCACAGTGGGCCTTTATTAATATAGTGGACCTAGTCAACCATACGTTGAATGACCACATTCTCATATATTAAATGACTTCGACTAATAATACATAACCACATTCCCATTGGGTACCTCCCTAGGTACCCCATAGTACATTCCTAGGAATACTACATTCCATACCCCTTCACATGTTTCGTCCTCAAAACACAAGAAGAAACCATACAATATGGCCAGCTAAGAAATGTAGCCAATTGGTACCAAGTACGACCATCCATCCATCCCAATGGAAGTCGAACATGATGTCCATTTGTCGCCTTGGCACCCTGATCTTTCTCTGCATCATCTCGGGGTTTCTATGGGATTGTTTTTGTAGTATGAGCTCTTCTCATAGTGTCGATAGTCCTCCATGCACCTCTTGACCGATTTCCTGTCTGGTGCCCTGGTGGTGCATAAATGTGTTGATGCACATGCCCTTGCCTTGATGATTGTTGTTTCTCTATATTATGTGGATGGAAATATACAACAACTATAGGAATTTGTTCATTTTTCTTCAAATTTGCAACACATTGTGACTTTGAGTCAATGACCTCCTTAGCTTCTTGGTTGTGTCCTTCCTGTGGTTTTGCTTCATCTCCTTCTGTAGACTCTACCTCCGATTCAACTTCAGACTCGACAATAACTACTTTGCTGGTCACCGTGGGCCCATATTTTTGACTAAGAGACACATCCTGCAATGTGATTTTCTTTTTCTTGTACCAAAGTTTTAAAAACTTCTTTTTCACATTAATATTAATTGTACCAACTGATTCCATCCAAGGATAGCCCAAAACAATATCTTCATCGACCATATTTATACCATGAAAATCAGAATGCAACACATATTGTCCATCATTATCCTCAAATATTTAAAAATTTGAACATTTTCACCCTCAACATGTGTGTTGTGGATATTCTTTGCAGGAACTTGCAATCTATTAACCAACTGAATATTGATAAAATTTTGTTGACAACTAGAATTAATAGAAACAATGACATTTTCTTTATGAATACAACAATGAACTTGTAATATAGACTTTCCACATGAAAATAAACTCTTGGTGATGTATTTATCCTTATTCTTTGTATGAGACCACTTGTCTAAAAGTAATTTTTCAAGTCCTTCCTCAGAAAGTGACATCCACTCAGAGTGGTGAAATGATTGTCAACTTATGAGAGCATCATCTTTGAAACTCCAGTCTACAAAATATTTCCACTTCCCTTTCCATAATGACTTGTGAGATTGTATAAATTATTCAATACTAGGGCCATCATCTCTTTCAATAAAAAATAGCATGCTTGGAATAAATCTTCAACAAAAACAAAAGTTAAAAATAACTTACTGCAAAAAACCGCGGCTTTTTTCGGAAAAACTGTTGAATTTAAAATGCTCATAACTTTACTTCTCGGACTCCATTTCGACTGATTGTTTTTTTGAAATTGGGTATTTTTCCGAGAGGAATTCAAATACCCAATTTTTTTAGCCAAATTATTCTTTAAAATTTACATATCTGAACCGGAAGTGTGCCGCCCTCTTTTTTTATTAGAAAAAAATCTGCAAAAAGAGCCAAAAAAAATTCCGCTTCTTTGGCCAAGGAAAGTGCTCTAATACCAATTGTTAAGTAACTGAATAGATCTGAAGATATACTTCAGCAATAAACCCACAATATCAACAAGAATAATCCAAACCACTCACCAAAATACTTAACATAAGAAATAGTTAAAACCATTAAGGTAGGGTAACACCATATATTAATCCTTATGGAAGGATAAAACTCCTCAAGCAATCCTTGCTTGTACAATCACAATATTATTCACTATGTCTCATTACATTTCTTACACTTCTTTATATATCTCTCTCTATCTCCTAGGAACTTTCTAGAGAGCCTTCTCACATTTATTACATTTAACTACCATAGTGGGCCTTTATTAATATAGTGGACCTAGTCCACCTTCCATTGAATGACCACATATATTAAATGACTTCCACTAATAATACATAACCACATTCCCATTGGGTACCTCCCTAGGTACCTGATAGTACATCCCCAGGTATACTACACCATAGTGGCTCTTCCTTGTGAAAATGTCGGACCTGGAAACCAAGGTTACCTACCACCATTAATGTCTACGGACAACTTAATGCCCAAGGATAGGATTCGACTGTTTGATGGTCAGATTGTTAATGCTTCTCGAATTTTGTATAGGTCAGAAGTTATGGTTGATGCAGACCAGGGTTATATGTAAATAGGGCTTCAACTATATGTCTTTAATTCTAAGTTTAATTCAACATACAAAAACACTTTGGAACCTCACCCAAACTCCTAGCGCGAAAGTTAGGACTTGGTGGTTAGGACCTAGGTCCTTTCTCAATGCATGCTAGTGTTCAAGTATGAATTACTTAAAGTATATTTAGAGTATGGTGTATAGATTTTGTAATTTATAAGTGCCTTGTGATATGTTCTAATAATATAGCTAGGACTTATATGAGTGGGTTGCACTGGTTAGGCCTAGGCTATGGACCTTGACAGGCCTAGCCATTATTATATTAACAATTACATTGGTCATGCTAGTAGCAATGCCTAGTGGGAAAAAGTGTATGGATCTTAAGATCCCGTGAAAACCATTTAGAAGGAATTATGACTTTTCCAGGTATAGATATACACTAACTAGATTAAGATTTAGTTATTCATTGTGTCACAACATTTGTCGTGCATTTTAGAGGATAGTGTTCCCCTTTAAAAAAAAATTATTTGTGAAATTTGGGGTACATTACATATGGTATCAGAGTTGTAGGTTACAACACTTGGACCTCATGGCAACACCAGAATTCAATTTTTTTTGTTTCCTTGAAGAAAATATAACAAACACAATTATTGTTACAAACGGAAAAAAAAAAAATTGTCTCTTGTGAAAATGTCAACACAAAATGAAGAAGGAAACAAAGCTAAAGGGAATCCAAATCAAGAGCTTCCTAGAGACCCATAGCATAACAGTGAAGGAAGTTCAACCACCCAGGTTTTGGAAACAATGAAAAAAATTATCGTGGAATTACAAGTGTTTAAAGTAGATAACGAGAAACTGAAGAAAGCACAGGAAGACCAACAAGAAATAAACGAAATGTTGCTACGCAGTATAGTAACAAAGAAGATTCCAAAAGACAATGAAAAATAGGAAGAGGTAAGCAAAAATTCCTCTAAGAAATTTGGTCATGAAATAGAAAAAGAGGACAGTTCTTCCGAAGACACACACATGGATGAAAAAAAAGCATCTACAATAAGGAAAAGAAAACAATAGGACCGCGTGGAAGGTGAATTCAAGAAAATAAAACCTTCCACCTTTGATGGAGAATCAAAGACTGGGGAAGAGGTTGAAGCATGGTTATTAGATAGAAATAAATACTTCCACATTTATAACTAATCTAGTAATATGAAAGTCAGATTGGCCATTTACAACTTAAAAGGAAAAGTTAGTATCTTGTGGAAAGACCTAAAATTAGCCAAGGGATTGAAAGAAAAATGAATGGAATGGTCAGATTTTAAAAATTATTTCAAGAAGCAGTACTTATCAGAAAGTTATTACGAAAGAAAGACTAAGGAATTTTACAAACTGCGACTAGGACAAATGGCCATGGATGATCTAATAAATAAATTTCTATATATGTTGAGGTTTGTACCATACATCAAAGAAGACAACGTAAAGATACAAAGGTTCTTGATCTTTCTACCACGGTCGTACAAGGATAGAATTGAATTTGACAATCCCAAGTCTTTAAATGAAGTGTTTAGAAAGGCTCGAATGTGCTATGATCAGTATAAACAAAGATCTAAAATTATCAAGGCATGGAAAGAGAAGAAACATGACATATTGAATCAACGTAAGAAAGGCTTCCAACCAACCCCTTTCTATAATATGGCGAAAGGTTTCCAAAGGAAAGATTACCATTCAAATACCTGGGAGTCAAGAAGGTTGGGGACAGTCCCAGAGAACCATTGAAGTGTTGGGAATGTGGACAACCTCACTTGAGGAGAAATTATCCATGCTTAAATCCCACAACAAGAACTTCAATCCATAACCTTCAAGAGGCTTCGACGGTTGGAGATATTGGTAGAAGTGTGCATAAAATCAATGCAGCTCTGGATGGTAGACAAGAAGATAATTAATCCACTATTGTGGAAGTTGAAGGTAAAATTCATTCCCATAATGTCTCTATACTAATTGACCCAGGAGCTAGTGTGAGTTATATTACTCGCACTTTAGTTGAATTGAACAAACTAAATAAAGTAAAGCATCCTAATTACTGGTTAGTGCAGTTAGCAACATGGACCAAAAGAAAGGTAACATATTTTATTTCTGATTGTGAACTAAGAATAGATGGTCAAAGTACAAAGTTAAATCTGAACATATTGCCTTTGGGATCTTACGATTTGATCATTATAATGGACTGGTTAGATAAACATAAAGTGATATTAAACTGTTACGGAAATTTGTTTGTGTACAAAGATGAAAATAACACAGTTAGAATGGTACAAGGAATCAGAAAACCATTTTCTGTTAGGAAAATATCGGCGATGCAATTTAAGAAATGCATGAACAAAGGTTTCCAAATTTATGTTGTACAAGTAACTAACCTCCTAAGAGAAGAACGTAAATTGATTTTAGAAGACTTGCAGTCCTACGTGGGTTCAAAGATGTATTTGTGGATGAAATACCATAACTACCTCCAAGGAGAGAGATAGATTTCTCTATCAATCTACTACTTGGATCTGCCCCGATATCTAAGGCACCTTATAATGAGCCTACCCAAATTAATAGAACTAAAAAATTCAGTTACAAGATCTACTGGATAAGGAATATATCAGACCAAGTGTTTCGCCTTGGGGAGCACCAGTTTTATTCGTTAAGAATAAAAATGGGAATTTGAGACTGTGTATTGACTATCCACAACTGAATAAAATGGCGATTAAGAATAAGTATCCCTTACCCAGAATTAATGACCTCTTTGACCAAGTTGGAGGAGCAAAGATATTTTCTAAACTAGATTTAAGGTCTGGTTATCACCAAGTCAGAATAAAGGATGAATATGTAAACAAAACAACTTTTAGAACAAGTTATGGACACTATGAGTTTGTCGTAATCCCATTCGGTCTTACTAACACACCAAAAACCTTTATGTGCTTGATGAGTAGTATATTCAACCAATATCTGGATTATTTTTTGTTGGTTTTTATCGATGATATTCTAATCTACTCAAAAACATAAGAAGAACATGAAGAACATCTGAAAATAATATTGCATACTTTAAGGGAACATAAGTTGTATGCTAAGTTTGATAAGTGTGACTTCTACCAAAGGAAGATATAGTACTTAGGACACGTAATATCCGAAGATGGTATTTTTGTTGATCCAGAAAAGATAAAAGCCATTATGGAATGGCCTATCCCTAAGGATGTAATAGAGATCAGATCATTTATGGGAATTACCGGTTATTACTGGAGATTTATTGAAGGATTTTCCAAGATCGCATATCTTATTACCTCACTACAAAAAAAGGGAATAAAATTTACTTGGTCACAAAAGTGTCAAGACAGCTTTGATAAACTAAAAATATTGTTAACTACATCACCTATCCTAAAGGTAGTGGATCCCGATAAATATTTTACAGTTTGTGTGGATGCAAGCAAAGAGGGATTAGGAGGAGTACTGACACAAGATGGACACGTCATCTATTAAGAATCACGTAAATTGAAAGAACATGAACGAAATTATGTGACTTACGATTTAGAATTAGCAGTCGTAATTTATGCATTAAAAATGTGGTGACATTATTTAATGGGAAGAAAATTTATGTTATTAACCGACAACAATGGTGTAAAGTATTTGTTCAATCAACTTGATCTCAACGCAAGGAAAGCAATATGGCTGGCCTTTTTAAGCGAATTTGATTTCGAGGTACGACACATCAAAGGTAAGGAAAACGAAGTTGCAAATGCACTAAGTCGAAGGACTAATGCACTCTATGAAATAAGTATCAACAAAGAAGAAAACGATATCGAACAAAGAATAAAATCTGCAAGCATTAATGATGAAAATTACATTAAAACAACAACAGAATTGCAAGGAAATACATAAAAACTGAATAGAACAAATATGATTTTAGATAAAAATGGACTGTTAAGGTTCAAAAACTGGTTGTATGTACCTAATTATGTTCATTTAAAGACATCAATTCTTGACGAACTATACAAAAAGTCATATTTTGGTCACCCAGGATACCAGAAAATAATAACAGCCTTAAGAAAATTGTTTTAGCGGCCTAACATGAAGAATGAAGCAGCTGAATGTTTGTCTAAATGCTTTGATTATCAACGGGTAAAGGATGAACATGAGCATCCAGCAGGTATATTACAACCTCTGCCTATACCAGAATGGAAATGGGAGATTATCTCGATGGACTTCATCACAGGTTTTCCTAAAAATCAAAGACAAAATGACTCGATTATGGTAGTGGTTGATAAACTAAGAAAATCTGCACATTTTATACATGTGAAATCTACTTATAAAGCAATTATTACCGCTGAAATTTTTATGAAATAAATATTTAGATTGCATGGAATTCCTAAGATGGTGATTTCCGATAGAGATGTCAAATTTACGTAAAATTTTAGGAAGGAATTGTTTGTAGGATTAGATTCTAACTTGAATTTCAGTGCAAGATACCATCCTCAAACGAATGGGCAAACAAAACAAACAAACCAAATTATCGAAGACATGTTGTGAATGTACGTACGAATGAAACCAACTAAGTGAGAGGAGTACCTGCACTTAGTTTAATTTGTTTACAATAATGGTTATCAGACATCAACTAAGATGAGCCCCTTCGAAGCATTATACGGAAGGAAATGCACAACCCCGATTAGTTGGGATAATCCAATTGACAGGATTATGGTGGGACCGGAAATGCTCCATGAGATGGAGAGGATGGTAAAAAGAGTACATCATAATTTAAAAGAGGCCTAGGATCGACAAAAAAGCTATGCATATTTAAAAAGAAGACATCAAGAATTTCAAATTGGAGAACATGTATATCTAAAAGTCAAAGCAAGAAGGAGTTCTCTAAAGCTAGGAAGTTATTCAAAGTTGACACCAAGGTTTAGTGGCCCCTTCGAGATTTTAACTCGAATCGGACCCGTGGCGTATCAACTAGCACTTCCTGCAAATTTAAAAGTTTATAATGGTTTTCATGTTTCATTACTAAAAAGGTATATTCATGATCCTACTCAAGTCATTGATTGGAACATGGTGCAAGTGGAACCAGAAGGCAAGTTCCAAGTGGAACCTCTGCGCATTCTAGAAAGGAAAGAAACAGTACTACGGAACAGAGCCATCACCCAGGTAAAAGTGCAATAGAAGCACTTTAGTCCTGAGGAGGCCACTTGGGAATTGGAAGAAAATATGTTGAAATATTATCCAACCCTGTTCCGAGAGAGGAATGGACACTGACAAAAGTGTTTTACGTAAGGGGGAGAGGATGTAACATCCTCAAAATTTAGAAAATTAATTCTATGTTGAATTTTTAAATAAATTTTTGTTTTTGGAAAATTCAGATTTGGAAATTATTTTCCATTTATGGCAAATCCGAATTTGGAATTTTTTATTATGTAATTAATTATTTGATGACTGTTGGGAAAATATTTGACTTTCCCAACTGTACTATTTTATTGGACACATGTATGAGAAAAACTTTTAATAAAATTAATGTTGGAAGACAAATGGAACAACCAGGTTAAAAATAGCTGACCATGATTCCATGAGTGGGGAACATGTTTGAGTTACCTTAGGGATAATTTTTACAAGTGGAAGAAGTTGAATTTGACCACTAGCAACCCCTAAAAATTAGGGATTTGTAAATCTG
>JASDQU010587956.1:231089-247561 GCA_032191745.1 Picea mariana | reverse complement strand
AAAAAAAAATAAGCATTTAAAAAAAATGTGGAAACATTGTGGAAAAATTTTAAAAATAAAAAAAACACTTAAAAAAGGAGAGGGGGTGCTACCGGTAGCATCTTTTTTAAAAACAAAAAAATGGACCAAAAAAAAGAGAGAACTATGTAGAGTTCTCATTAAGTTAGTCACTATGTTTTGACAGAGAATTGTCGAGAATCAATTATTTTTTATTTTATAGTAAGCATTCATGTTGATGAGATAGATTGACAATAGGCATATCATTTATGGATGAGATGGTGTTAGAGAAGTTGAATCCATGACCTTGAAGAAGTTACTAGAACTTTGATGGGGAGAAAGAAAGACATAGTATGAGAAAAGCATTGAAAAGAGAAAGGTTGAAAGACCTAAGGGCCATAAATGTGTAGATCCAAGACGATAATCAACACTTGAAGGAGAAGATACAAACATTTGACAAGAGGATAGTTGGAAAGTTACCTTCAGACTTTTTCCAAATTGTTTCCTTTGTTGAAAAAACTACTAGTTTAATGTCAAGACTCTCTCATTACTATTATGGTGGATTAGGACAAGAGAAAAGTTTGTCTCTTGTAATTGGGAGAGAAATTGATTCAACTAGGTGATTTGCAAGAATAAAGGCTCACTTAGAGGATGGCTCAATTGTACCAAGAATTGGTAGTGAAGGAGAAGGCATTGGCCCAACTACATGTAGTTTTCCAAGAGACCAAGGAAGCACAAGCACCTCTCATTTATACTATAGAATCCAACATCATGATTGAGACAAGCATGGTAATGTCACCCTCTAAAGATATTTCTTAATCTATTTTAGAATATCCCATTGATGTTTTTGAAAACATATAAGAGGCACAGGTTCTAAGATAATGGAATGGGATATGATGGCCAAGGGATAGGCAAGAGAATCAAGGGATTGCAAACCCCATTGTATTCAAACATATGGTCAAGAATGAAGGCTTGGATTTTCATGGAAAAAATGATGTGAGTGAATGCAACTCATCTCTTAAAATTTTTGTTCAAGATAAGAACACCATGGTAATCTTTGTCAAAGTAAGAGGGGCTAAAGAAAGTGCCACTTCCACTGAAGGAAAGGCATAAAAAAAAGGAGTTGACAATAGACAATTACTCCAACATACTTGTAGAAGCTTGAATTAGGGCAGTAAAGGGATGTTTTCATCATCCAAAAATACAACACTTGGAGGACCAAGAAAGAAGTAAGCAAGATCAAGAAAAAACCGAAGATGTATGACGACACATCTCTTGTTTTTTTTTTTTGTAAAAATAAAAGCCACAAGGTTGATGAATGTGGGTAATATAACACATGTTCATTTTGTGGTATGATAGGTCACTAATTGAATATCTGCTAGAAGAAGAAATCCTTTAGAAAAAGGCAAGATTTGTTTTCAAAATAAGGAGGATCCAAGGATCAATACTTTGTGCCAACAATAGAAAAAAAAGAACATGAACAAGACGAGAGTGATAAGCATCCCATGTAGTCGTAGGGAATTTTTTCAACATTTCAAGTTAGTTGGACATTGGGAAGCCATGTGTTGGAGGCTTCGTCCATAACTTAATTCCAGGAACCACACATCCAAGAGATACTTTTGGAGAGTCAAGGTTAATGGGAAAGAATAAATTTCTACATTTGTAGACCAAGAAACATCAATTGTTCAAGTAAATATACTATGAAAAGACATTTGTTCAATCATGAATGGAATTTTTGTGAGGCAATCAAGAATAGAGAGTGTAATGGAGAAGAACATATCATGCTTCTTCTTCTAGCTAAATATTTTGGGGACCAAAATCGGATGAATGGGCAGGTGTGATCTCAGATGATCCTTCCTCCAAACTTTGTAAAAATGAAAATTTTTGCAAAGTTTGAAGCCAATGGTTCATTGTCAATCAACTTGAATACCAAAGGCCAAATATCTCATTTTGGCCACATAAATATGAAATGAATCACTTGGTGGTTGGCATTCCAAGGAAACATTATAATATAATATTCCTTGAAGGATGGGACAACAACCCAAGGGATTGAAAATAATGAAATATTGGGAAGAAGAGGAAATAATAGAAATATGGAAGACCTTGAATGAAGAAATATGCTTAAATATCAAAGAGTGAAGATGAATTTGAACCTATCCATGAGAAGAAAGCTATCCTATGATCCAAAACAATTTACAAAAATACCTCCATTGAGTAAGAATACATGAAGTTTCTAATTGAGAATATATAGCTCTAGTTTGTAATATTCCTTGAGCAGAAACATAATCCATCTTTGTTGGTTTTCTTATTTTTTTTTGTAGGGAAATAAATATTTTTAATATGGTTAAATGATTGTGTATCATTGGATTATTAGTTGTTTTTTTCAATTTGGCGCATTTCTATGTGAAATGAAAATGTAAAACCCATGCACAAAATTGGTTCCCTCTACATTTGAATCAATTCACTAGTAACAACACTTCCATTAATATGTTGAATTGATAGATACACCCATAGTGCAATTTCATCTCTGATTGAGTTGGTGATTGGGAAGATACAATGCTAATTCTAAATTCTTGAATTGTATGCTTTTATTTTTTATTGGTTAAGCCTACTCACCCTCAATGGGTGCATTCTATTAACTTACTACATTGCTCCTTCAATTGCTTGTTTGTTGGTTTTGATCTATTGCCTATGTGTTGTGTGGAGCACTATCTATAGACCAATTGACATTGAATGATCTATTTAGATCGTATGTGAACACACCTACAACCATATGCTCTGGTAATTACCTACAATCAACTCCCAAACACATGGATATACACATTTTTATCACGGATTATAGAATATGAACAAATAGTAGCATTCACTTTTGGAAGATTGCTTGAATATAGATATATACATCTTGTGGACAGGTAGAGCAATAGTGACTACAATGTTGTGTTTTCACATTAAAAGAAAACCTAGAGTGTGTTATTGTTATGGAAGTTAGAATTAAAGTTCCTTGTATCAATATATAATATACATTGAGGCCACAAAGATGTCATATATAATGCTTTTGTAATGTGTAACTTACAACCATCCATGATGCAAGCAAAAATGTATATTCTTTTGAATTTATTTTGAATGGTGGTTGTTTTCTTAATGCAACTGTGTTGGATTTGGAAACTTAAACGTGTATAGTATGCTTGATTGCTGGAATGACATAATGGTAGTGTGGAATTGAATCCTTGGTTGGGCATTGAAATCACAAGCAAGTAATATTGAAAACCAATTTAAAATAGAGCCATTATTTCCAATTAACAAACAATAACTGAAAAATCTTGTACTCTATTAGACAAAAAATTGTCAAAAATCCATTATTTCTAATTCTATAGTAAGCATCCATGTTGATGAGACAAATGGGTCATATTCCTACCATTTGTGGATCAGGGGCTTAGTTGGCTAGTTGACAAGGATTAAGGGGTGGGAGTTAGTGGATAGGGGGTTAGGGGTGAGTGGGTCACTGGCTGGTTAAGGGATAGTGCTAGAAATGATTAATGGGTTATGAATACGATAAAATATTTCTAGTGAATTAAATGTTAGAGAATTAAAGGATAAATACAGGTTTAGGAGTCAATAATTAGGTTCCAATTAAGGGTTAGGGGCCAAAGTGTAAATAATGTTTTTATCAATAATGGGGTGAGGGATAAGTGGGTTGGAGGTTGTTCAGAATTTAGGGGTTATTGGTTAGTAGGATAAAGGCTAGGGTGTTAGGATATTAGTTTTGTGCTTTGGGTGCATGGGCAAGGTGTGAAATTAGGTGTGTGGGTTATGTGTGTGCATTAGGTGTATGGTTAGGTGCATGAGTTAGGTGTATTTATTAATTGTAGTGCATGTGTTAGGTGCATTACATTAGGTTTGTGGCTTAGATATGTGGTTTGGTAGCTTAGGTATGTGGTTTGGTAGCTTAGGTTAGTGGATTAGGAAGCCTAAAAAGCTTAGATGCAATAATCAACCTATGTGTGGGTCATAGGTGAGTGAATTAATGGAATGGGTTAAGCATCTGCATTAAATATATGGGTTAGGTGTAGGTGAGGGATATTTATGCTAAAAAGTAAACATTCATGTTAATAAAAAAATCTGAAAATGCATGAATTGTTTATTCATTCTAATAAAGCATTCATGGTTACCACTAACATTTCACTAGATTAGTTATTACACTTTGAAATTATGTGTACATTATTAGTATCACAAGAGAACAAGAGATAACATACTAACACTTCTTATTATCGGTGGTTAGGGTAATGGTTTAGGAGTTAGGGTGTGAAGGGTGGTTATGGTTTAGGGATTAAGCATGATAGTGAGTTAGGGTTAAGGATAAATTCTTGGTTAAGAGTTATATGTGTAAGTAACTAGGTCAAGAATAATTGTGTTAATGATTTGTATGATCTATAAATTATAGTAGATATTCTTTTAAACATTTGATCAAAAATGATTTTCGAATAATTTATTATTCTTTAATATAATATAGTAAATGTGTTTCTTTTATATAATTAAGAAAATAAAATAGCAAAATTTAAAGTGAATAACACAATAAAATAAAATAACAAAATTTAAAGTGAATAGTGAATAACACATTTTAACAATTCAAAATACATATTTACCCTATATAAACCAACTTTGGGAAAACTCTTAACAACACAATTTGTTTGTACTTTATTGATTTAAAAAAAATAAAATTATAAATTAAAGTGACTTTAATGATAAAAATATATTGTATATGAAACTTTGGCTTCTACAAAGTTTCTTTCCTTTATCTCATATTGATATCTTCATCCAAAATGAAAATTTGCTATTAAACTATCAACTAATCGGGTCTTCATTTCTTGAACACCCTACCTTAGAGATAATTAGATCTTTATTTGTTTTGAGTTATAAATTCCAACATTCATCATCCATTCTAAGAGAAAAATTAATCCACATCTCCTAATTAGTTTGTGCATAATTACTTTTAAGATCAAAGAATTCCGTTTGTTTTTATTAAGAATCGATAACTTCTATTTAGTTTTGCCATGATTTTGAGCTAAGTTTTATGTATTGTTTATTATGAAAAATGACATCAACATATATGTCACGACCCACCTATAATCTACTCCATTATGTCTCTTAGTTTTCTAATATAAGACAATCTTGGTGGAGAGGAGTTAAAAAAAGTACATTGTATAGTACCAAAGTACGTTTTTTTAGTTTGGGTGGGAGATATATCCATGGGAGTGTCTTATGATATTTTTTAAGAGTTAAAAAAGTAACAATTACCATAATCTAAAAATAATAGAATAAATCATTTTATTATTGGTCTACAATATTTTAAAAGGAGAGATTGAATTCGAGGTTTAAAAATATCTCTTAGTATTTTAAAGATCCCAAGTCAAAAAATTTTATACACACAAAAATATTGATAGGGAAAAATTGTTTTATTATATAGCAAGTCCCAAGGATTTGAGGGTTTTGCAATCATGGGCCTAGATTGGGTTGAATATTCGTCAAATCCATATGAGGTCATAAAATATGGGTCTCTTGAGGGTCATGGTATATGCTCTTGAGGGTCATGGTATATGCTTTTAGGTGTTCTTATAGGTGGTCAAGATTATAGGGACTTAGGGTTAAAATATCAAGCCTCGAGAACTTTGGTTTTGGGAAACAATGTGGTTCTTGAGGTAGAGGTACAAAATTTTGATGGATGAGACAAATATCAAAGTAGTGTGAATTCACTTTTGGTAGATGCAAAAGGTGTTTCATTGGATAAGGCATCATTTGGTTAGGTGGGATCTATAACAAGAGTAAAGTCTCCCATTACCTCATTATGATCTCCTTCATGTTCTTGATCTATCCATTCATTTGAGGGTATTTGTGGTATGTTTCTTAGTAGAATTATTTCTAGCTTTCGTTCTAGTGCTATGAGTCTAGGGTTTCTATTGGTGGTTTGATTGATCATAGAATTGGTGTAGGTGTTGCTAAGGCTTTGAGAGACTCAGTTTATAGTTAGTGGTTAAGAGTGGCAAGTCTTGTTTTGAATATATTCCTTTTTCTCCTAAGGATCAATTAGTGGAAGGCATAATGATTAGCCTCCATAGGGTTTCTATATCTTCAACATTTGATTTGAAAGGTATGAAGGTTGTAGGTGATTATGAAGGTGAGGTGCTTCAAGTTATTGATGAGTTCCAATGTAAGAAGACCTAATAGAAGCTTATGCTTCTAGAATTATCTTCCTCTAGATTGTTCTTTTTATAGACATATTTAGTATATATAGGAGTCGAGGGTGTGAGAAGTTTTGTCTTGGATATTATTGTAATAGAGCTCTGCTCTGTTGGAGGTTTCCCCCTCGAAGAGGCAAGTGAACATTGCTCTCAGTAATCAAAGTGTTATTTATGGTGTTATTCTGGTATCATTTTGGTATTATTGTGGTGTTGTTATGGTTATATTGTTGTTCATTTGCCATGCTAATTATTTGTGTTCTGCATATTATTTATATCTAGAATATTACAAATGGTATCAGAGCGTCTTCCTCGACAGAAAATTATGGGTTAATTTTTTTTTCCAGGGTAGAGACGTATTCTAGCGTCTTTAAGCTATAGAGATATGTCGTTACATGCATAAAATTGCGGTCGGGGATTCATACACGCAGGAAATACAAGTGGTACTTAAGCACACATATGGATCCTATTGACACCATTATTTAAGACCTATTCCGTTGGATTTCTCTCTTCACCCTTAAAGCAGTCATACTTATCATTTTCAACAAATTGTTTTTTCTCGTGGACCCGACCCGCTTCCAACACTCTTATTTGGGATTTACCCCATTGGATTCAACTCATTGCCCTGATCGTTATGATACACTTCACCCATAACCCATTTTCTGTGTGGTCCCACCGCCCCTTTTCGTGTTCCCTCTTCATCATGGCCCATACCCGTAGCCAAGACTTGGAAGCTCTCTTCAATACCTTGCACTCTAATTTCACAGAAACCCAACAAGAAGTGAGACAACTTAGTGCCAATATTGCCACCATCAATAAAAACATGCATTCCTCCATCACTGCCATAATTGAGGAACTCAAATAATACCTCAAACAACACATTACTACCCAGCTTGAATCTGTCACTACGATGATCTGCGCCAAACTGCATATCCATGTAGATCTTCCCTCATCCGACCCACCTTTTCATATCGAAGGTGAAACTTCCTCTCATTCCTAGAATATTCAGCCACATCACTTTCAGCGTGACCTACACCTTCCACATGTGGATGTGACCAAATTGCATGGCTCGGATCCCACTAGCTGGGTAACTAAAATGGAACATTATTTCTCTTTGTATGGCATTACAGATGAGTTGACCAAACTTCGGTATGGTGTTCTCCATCCAAATCAAGAACATTGCAAATGGTGGCAATGGAGAAAAAATGCCCGCCAAGGGTATGTGGCTTGGACCCACTTTGTGGCAGAGCTTTATGAACTCTTTGACACTGACACCAACCATTTAGGCTATTTGAAAAAGTTGAAACAGTCTAGCATAGTGGAAGACTTTATAGATACTTTTGAGTGACTAGTTTTCGTATAGAGTGCATGTTTGATGCTTTTTTCTGAGAATGTTTCATCAGTGGCCTCAAGAACGAGATTTGTGCCCATGTCATCATGGATCGGCCTCAGAGTTGGGTGGACACTACTAAAAGAGTTAAGGAAGCACAACAGGTTGTCTCTTCTCAAAATTGAAAACCCTCCTTTATTCCTCGCACTAAACCAATCACTCCCACTCCTTTATTCTTGTTGATAGTGGAAGCACCCATAATTTTATTCATCGCCACATTGCCCAAGAAGCTAATTTCTATATCCATGCAGTCAATAATTTTCAAATCATGATTGCCAATGGCAGGTCCATGAAATGTGGAGGGAGTTGTGAATACCACATGAAATCTCATATGTTTTCTATCGACATGGGAAGTTGTGACATTGTGTTGGATGAAAAATGGCTAAGGACTTTGGGTCCCATTCTCATGGATTTTTTCGACCAAGAGGGCCAACAAAATAAGTTCCAAGGCATCACCGTCAGTTCCCCAAAGATCATTAGTTCCCATCGCATGGAAAAGATGCTAAAAAAAGGTCATTATGGAATTATTGCCCAACTCCATGCCATACAAGCAACTAAGACACCCTCTATGTCGTAGGACCTCCAATCCATCCTCTCTAAACATCAAGTAGTTTTTTCCACTTCCCAGGGACTCCCTCCTTCCTGTGGTTTTCATGATCATTCCATTCCCCTTGTCCCAGGAAGCCTTCCTCCCAATATTCATCCCTATCGTCACCCCTTTTCNTGAAATTGAGAAAATTGTTCAAGAACTGCTCAACACAGGTCTTATCCGCCCTAGTACGAGCCCCTACTCTTTTCCTGTGGTCATGGTCCTTAAGAAAAAAGGTTCTTGGCACATGTGTCCTGACTTCCACGCCCTCAACAAACTCACCATTAAAGACAAATTTCCCATTCATGTCATTGATGACCTCTTGGATGAATTGAGTGGCGCCCAGTTCTTTACTAAACTTGATCTTCGTTCTGGCTACCACTAGATCCGTATGAAAGAGGCAGACATTCCTAACACTGCATTTAGAAATCATGAGGGCCACTATGAGTTTTTGGTCATGCCCTTTGGCTTGTGTAATGCTCCCTCCACTTTCCAAAGCCTCATGAATAATGTCTTCCATCCTTTCTCCATCATTTTGTCTTAATTTTCTTTGATGATATCCTCATTTATATTAAAACCTAGATAACCCATCTTTCTCATGTGGATCGAGTTCTCCATCTACTCTCTCAACACCAAATTTTCCTCAAACAATCTAAATATCCTTTTGGCTCCTCGGAAGTCAAGTACTTGGGTCATCTTGTTGGCAAGTTCAGTGTCAAGGTGGATCCTAAAACGATTGAAGCTATGAAAGATTGGCCTCACCCAAAGACTCTCAAAATCTTGCGTAGAATTCTGGGTTTAATAGGTTATTATCACAAGTTTGTTAATAATTATGGAAATATTGTGGCACCTCTCACTGCTCTCCTTAAAAGGAATTCTTTCACTTGAATTCCAACAACTACTTAGGATTTTCAAACCTTGAAGATGGCCATGTGCACCACTCCAGTGCTGGCCCTTCTTGATTTCACAAAGACCTTTGTCCTGGAATGTGATGCCTCCAGGAAAGGAATTGGCGTTGTCCTTATGCAAGAGGGTCGACCTTTGGCCTTTACCAAAAAAAAACTATTAGAGTGCAATTTGGGTAAATCAATATATTAAAAGAAAATGTTGGCTATTCTGCATGTTGTGGATCTTTGTTGCCCTTATCTATTGGGGAAACAATTCCAAATTAAGACAGATAATCAAAGCCTCAAGTATTTTATGGAACAATGAATTTCCTCCCCAGAGAAACAAAAATGGGTGACTAAGCTCTTTGGATATGATTATGACATAATTTACAAGAAAGGAAAAGACTATGTGGTTGTTGATGCACTTTCCAGAAAATATGAAGATGAAGGGTCCCTTTTTTCTCTCTCCTTCATCGTACTAGATTGGCTCCAAGTTGTTCGCCAGGAATGGCTACAAAATCCAAAAAGTCCGCATCTGATACAACAATTGCAGTCCAATTCTCCAGTCTCCCCAGGGTACTCTTGGCTCAATGATGAGCTTCGATACAAAGGCCATTTGTATTTAAGTAAACAGTCGAAACTTAAATCCACAATACTTTCTAAGCTTCATGCTACACCCACTGCTGGGCACTCCGGGTTTACCAAAACCTATGACTAGGTCAAACTTTCTTTTTTCTGGGATGGTATGAAACAAGGCGTTCATAATTTTGTGGCTGATTGTGATGTGTGTCAACATAACAAGGGAGAAATAATCAAATCTCCTGGCACACTACAACCGCTTCCGATTCCACCTACTATTTGGTGGGATATCTCTATGGATTTTATTGTAGTCTTACCTAAATTGGGCAATAAATCAATCATCATGGTGGTAGTTGATTGTCTTTCCAAGTATGCTCAATTATGTGCTCTTCAACACCCATTTAAAACATCCATTGTGGCTTAACTTTTCATGGATCAGGTCTTCAAGCTTCATGGCATGCCACATTCTATTGTTTCTGATCACGACCCAAATTTCACTAGCAATTTTTGGTAAGAACTATTCAAGCTACAAGGCACCCAATTACATCTCAGCACAACTTATCATCCCTAGACTGATGGTCAAACTGAAGTTGTCAACAAGTGTTTGGAAACATATTTGAGGTGTTTTGCATCGAAAAAGAAAAATCAATGGGCTAAATGGTTACCACTAGTTGAATGGTGGTACAAAACTTCTTACCATACAACTACCCACATGACTCCTTTTGAAGTGGTATATGGACAAAAGCCACCTTCATATCTCTCATATTTTCTAGGTGTCTTGAAGGTCCAGGCAGTTGACCAAACGCTGAAAGTTCGAGAGGCTATTCTCCGTACCCTCAAAGAGAATTTATTCATGGCCCAAAATCACATGAAGCAACAATCAGATCAAGGTCTCTCTGAACATGAATTTTCCGAAGGGTATCAGGTGTTTCTTTTACTACAGCCTTACAAGAAAAATTACCTCAAGGATGACCATTGTCAGAAACTGGTGCCCAAATTTTGTGGTCCTTATACCGTTCTCAAGCGTGTGGGACAGGTGGCCTACCAGTTATATTTGCCTAGTCATTCTAAGCTCCATCTTGTTTTTCCTGTTTCCTTCTTAAAGAAGGTGATTGGAACTAAGTGCCAAAATCAAACCAACCTTCCTGAGTTGGAAGAAGAAGGCTCCATTTGGCTACAACCACAAGCAGTTTTGGACCAGCGTGAGTGTCGTCTATGTTAGTGAACCATCAAGGAAGTGTTAGTCCAGTGGAAAGATACAACTCCAACAGATGCCACTTGGGAACCAGCTACCATTCTAAAACAATTTCCTCATCTCAAGACTTGAGGATAAGGATGTTTTTAAGGGCGAGGACATGTTAGGGACCTAATCCATTACATAGGTAGAATAATATATTTCCACGTAATAAAGTTCAATATTAATAAGGCCTAGCAATAAGGAAGAATAAGTCCAATGTAAGAAGACTTAATAGAAGCTTCCGCTTCTAGAATGATCTTCCTCTAGATTGTTCTTTTGATAGACATATTTAGTATAAATAGGAGTCGAGGGTATCAAAAGTTTTGTCTTGGATATTATTGTAATAGAGCTCTTCTCTACTGGAGGTTTCCCCCTCGAAGAGGCAAGTGAACATTGCTCTTATTAATCAAAGTGCTCTTTTTGGTGTTATTCTGGTATCATTTTGGTATTATTGTGGTGTTGTTCTAGTTATATTGTTGTTCATTTGCCATTTCTAGCTAATTATTTCTTTTTTGCATATTATTTTATATCTGGAATATTACAGTGTTTCACATGTATTTTTGAGCTTGAAATATCATTCATAGGGTGATGAATAGGAAGGAGTGGTTGTTTTAAGTGGGAACATTGTCAAGAAAAAAAAGGGTGTGTAAAAACAATCTTCCTGAGTTGAATTATTCGTGTGTGAATGCATTTAGATGCATGAGGTTATTGGGATGAGTTCAAATTTTTTGGCATGGTGTTTTCAAGGATCAGTAATGTGTGATTCCTCTTTAAAATCATGAATTTTTTAGATGTGGGATCTTTTCCTTTGGTGTATGCCAATTTTTTTTTCATGCGAGAGGATGGATGGGGTTTATCTTTAGTTTTGTTGAGTACATGCAAAAATTATTGGAACATCAAAGAAATGGACCCCTTTCTTTGATGTTCACTCTGACAAGGTGGACTTAACCCTCATTTGGGTAAAACTACAAGGATTTCCTATTGAATTTTGATTGATTGAGGTGTTTAGGGAGATTGAAAACTCATTGGGGAAATTCTTCTAGGAATATATGGAATTTTGGGACTTTTAAAATATGTCTATTGATTGTATTCTAGTTGGTGTGGATCTTAGAGAAGGCTTAGTAGTGGATTTAATACTGCAAAAGGGAATATTCTCCTTCACACAACCTCTTCATTACTATGGAGTGCCCTTTAAATGTGTGAAATGCCATGTTTATGAGCATTTGGCTCAATATTGTGTGTTGCATTTCTTGAGAAATTCTTTGGTGACTAAGAGGATTATGGTGGAAGATGATAAAGGGAGTGGTAAAATATCTCCTCTAGATATAGTTGAAAAAGGATCTAGAAAAGGTTTTGTGTCAGATTTTGTTCGAAAGGCTACAATACAAGGGTGTGAAGCTACATAGATCAATCTTGAAAATAATTATGTTCTAGATGGGGGGGATGGTTGGAAGATGGTTCCTATCCCTTTGGAGGGAGGTTGCTAAAATTATAATGCCTCTCCAAGGAATTCTTAGTCATATATAGATGAAAATTTGATTAGTGAAGGTAAGTGTTTAAATATTGAGCCCCTTTGAGAAATTTTCCTCTTGTTTACAAGGGTTTTGGGCATGTTTCTAGTATTTTTGGACATTCGAATGAATTTTTTAATGGTCAAAAGGGTGTATCCTAGGGTTGTAGTGCTGGGGTGGGATGTTCTTCTCAAATTGTTATTGGAAGTCTAGGTTTTGAGATAGGGATTTCAGTTGTTGAAGGTATTTCTTTTGACCTAGAAGTTAGATATGATCCTTATGTTTCTGTCTCTTTGTCTAATGTGGAAGGTTAGATAGAGGGGAAAAGCCAATATTTCTTGACCCATATAAAAGAGGGTATTTGTAATATATAATGGGGTGTGGTAGGGGGATTGTCTTTGATAGATGGTAAAGGGAAAATGGAGGTGGGAGGGATTTAAAATCCCATATATTTTGTATCCCAAGAGAAGGCCCTCCATGTAGTCTAGTCCGGAAAACAACTATCTATTGAAGGGGTTGTTAGAAAAATTCAAACCCTAGGTGTTAGTGCATCGTGATCTGCTTATCCTTAAACTATAGAGGGTTGGGTAGTACCTCTAAAAAATAGGCCTCAAAAATATTGGTGGAGTCCCATAATCCTAACATCTTGTTGATGCAAGAAATAATGGGGGAGGAGGGTAAAATTTTCACTAAGTTAGTTAAATTATTAAGTGGATGGAATTTTATTTATAATGATTCTACATGTATATTAGGGGGGTTGATTTCTAGGTGGAATCCTAGGTTTTTATCTTGCTCTAGTTATTGATCTTTTGACTTAAGTCTGGGATTGATTATTTTCTCCTAGGAACAACGTAAAGAAATATTGGTTCTGAACTTGTATGATCCTTATGCTGATGGAGTTCCATTTTAGGTAAGTTTTTTTTAAGATGAATTTTCTTAGTCACAGTCATATTATTGTGGGTGAGGATATAAAAGTTTCCTTGGAATGATTTGAAATATAGGGTTATGCTACACAAGTTGATCCCTTATCAGATTTATTTGTGAGGAGATTGGAAGAGTGTGGTGTTTTTGATAGTGAACCAATTAAGTTGAGTCCTACTTAGAGAAACACGAGGGCTAGGGTAGATGGAATTGAAAAATTGTTGGACGTGGTTTTGCTATCTGAATCCTTGGTGGATGATCAAGTGAGGGTTAGGTAGTGGGTTGGGTCATGTGAGGAGTTAGATCACTTCCCCATGTTTTTGGAAATGGATACTATAGGGAATAATGCCCATAGACCTTTCAAGTTCAATGATCAATGGTTGGAGTATGAGGGTTTTGTTAGTTTGATTAAATTTTAGTGGGAACCTTTTGATAGGGGGATTAGAGAATCAATTGCCACTCAATTTAAAGAAAATCTCATGAAGATTAAGAAAGAATAATTGAAATGAGATTATGAAAAGAAGATCAAGGATGATAGGGAGTAGAATGAAGTTGAGGTTCAACTAGAGAGTTTATACTTTCATGATCTAGTTGGGTTTACAAATGAGGAATTTAAGGATATTGTAAATGATTTGGAGCAAAGGAAAAATGTATTTACTATATGGAAAAGAGGTAGATTGGAAATTAAAAAGAAGATCTACATGGTTGGAAAAAGGCGACAAGAACACCAATTTTTTTCACCAGTTTGTGATTCATAGGAAAAATGTGAACACCATCTAGTAGGTGAAAAGGTGTGATAGTTCAATGGTTTTAATTTGTGAAGATATAGAAAAGGTTGGTGTGGACCATTTTAATGGCCCCTTTAAGGAAGAGAACATGGAATCCATATCTAAGGTGGTAAAGAAGGCCATAATGTTTCCCAACTTTAGTACTGAAGAAAACAATAACAATGTGTGAGAGGATGTCTCTAACAAAGAGATTTAGGTGGTTCTACACTCTTTTCAAAAGGAAAAAATCTTTAAATTGGATGGTTGGCCAATGGAGTTATTTCTAGGGTTTTATGACTTTATCGAGGATGTTCTAAGATTTATTGAAGAATCAAGGTCTTGTGGTAAAATGTTGGTATATTTTTTTGATACTTTCATTGCTCTCATTCCAAAATAAAAAAAAAATACATCCAATTTTGAGTTTTGACCTATCCCATTGTGTAGTTGCACATATAAAATCATATCCAAAATTATTGCAAGGAGGGTAAAAAGTTTACTATCCAAATCCATATCTCAAGAATAGTTTGGTTTATTGTTTGGTACAAAAATATGTGAAATTGTTAGAGTGCCCCACGAGGCCATTCACACAATGAAAACAAAAATGTTCTCAACGATTTTTATTAAAGTGGATCTATTTAAATCATATGATAGAGTCAGTTGGCTCTATATCCATTTGATGCTTATTCATTTGGGTTTCAATATTTACTTTGTCAACTGGGTTATGATTTGTGTTACTTCAATGTCCTTTAAAATGTTGATTAATATCCCAACTAGAGAGTTTTTCATCCCCATACATAGTTTGAGGTAGGGGTGTCCTTTATCTCCCTTCCTTATTTTACCTTTTGGCTGAAGTATTAAGAAGATATTTGATGGAGGTGAAGAGGTCCTGTGAATTCAAAGGAATTAGAGTGGGTAGATCCTTATTCCTATCTCATTTATTATTTATTATTGACATCCTTTTATTATGTGATGGTTGTCTTAGGGGTTCCTAAAATCTTAGGGAGATCATATGTTTCTATTATAATCCTACATGAATGAAAAAATGTGGGTAAATATTTTATTTCTTCCATGGGGATTAGTGAGAAGAACATAAGTTTTTTCCTTAGATGTTTCCCTACTCATAAGTTGAACTACAATTGGGAATTAAATTCTTGGGTTTTTATCTAAAGGAATGATTACACTAACAAAAGAATAGGGTTGGTTGATTTCTAATATTGAAAAGAGGCTCATTGTTTGATGTAATAGTTGATTATCTCAAGGGGTCGGTTAGTCTTGGTGAAGTCTGTGTTAGAAGCCATATCGATGTATTGGGTATCATTATCCTTTATTCCAAAGGTGTGCTAGAAAATATTAGGAGGCTTAGTTTCAAGTTCTTATGGTTAGGTGATAGGGGGGGAAGGGATTTTCCTTGGGTGAAGTGAAATAAATTAGTTTTTCCCAAAACAATTGGTGGCTGGAGGCTAAACAAATTCCACCTTTATGAAAAATCCCTGGTGTTGGAGGTAGACCAAAGCGAGAAGAGAGACGATTTTGGGAAAGAAAGCATGCACAAGGAAAGTCACAGCTGGAAGGAAGCACATCACGCGCGCATGCAAGGAAGACCTAACGATGGTAGGGTTAGGGTTTTGGTAATGTATTGTAAACGGATGAAGAGACAAAAATGTATAAATATAGATAATTAGGTATCATAAGGGGTTCAGATATATACCTAGGTATTGTTGGGTCTTTGGTTATCAGAAAGACTAGTCATTGTTATAGTGAGAGGTATTGTAGCGAGATGATATGTGAGATTTTGTTTTATGATCAAATTTGTATAAGATGTTGAGCTAGAGAGGATGAAGGAAGGTAGATATTGAGGGTTAGATCACAGGCTGAGGATCCTGGTGTGATCTAGTCCACCTCATATAGAGCTTATCCAACTGTGAAGGATTGTAAAGTGCACGACACTATAGATGCAAAAATATTATAATAAAAGAGCTGAGAGCCAAATCTTAGCAACAGGCTCAAATGGAACCACTGCAAGAGTGGGTAGCAAAAGTCCTGACACGGGCAGAGGAAGCCAAGGAACATATAGCACAGACTCAGGCATAATGCACATAATTGATCAGTGACAAAGTTGCAGTCCATATAATGGACACACTCAAGGAGAAGACTACACAAGCACAGACACAAGAAGAAGAGCTCAAGGAAAAGTTCCAGGCGATCACCAAGGAGATCGAGGAAGCACAAAAAGGTTAGGTGGCTTGAGATGAGCCACATGTTAGTGTTGGGGGCCTATTGGAGGTAGGCCAAAGTGGGAAGAAAGACGATTTTGAGAAAGAAAGCATGCACAAGGAAAGCGACGGCTGAAAGGAAGAACAA
>JASDQU010587956.1:206342-229613 GCA_032191745.1 Picea mariana | reverse complement strand
TTTCGTTTATGTTCTGCATATTTTATATATCTGGTATCTTGCACTCCTCATGGATAGGCTCAAAATTCTCTTCCTCTCGCAATCTACGACAACATTTCTTCATTCCAAGTCCTCCATCATTATGTTATTGTGCCATTCTTCTCAAAATTCTAGTTTTTTCCACTTGGGTTGTTGTCTCATCCTTCAAGGCATTCTCTATTATATTGTTTCCTTTGAATGCCAACTACCAAGTGATTCATTTTATCATCATGTGGTCAAAATGAAATATTTGGCCTTTGGTCTTCAAGTTGATTGCTAATGGACCATTGACTTTAAACTTTGCCAAGAATTCTCATTTTAACAAGTTTGGAGGAGGGGTCATGTTGGCTCAACCCTTTAGCTTATGCCCCACTAATCTGTAACTAACTGAACGTTAACTTCTACGTAAAGCACCTAACCCCTTCTAATGCACAAACATAACCCACTCACCAAACCCACACACCTAGATTATTTTAAAACCTAATATTTAACCCCTAACCCTTAACAATTGGCCCATTAACCCTAACCTAACATATAACAATTAGGCAATGAAAAACTAACCCCCTCAACCCTATCACCTAAACCACTAATATTTGATCCTAAACTACAAAGTGTCAAAGTAATAGTTTGCTAATAACCTCATAACACTAATAATATACGCATCGTTTCAAAGTGCCAATACTAATTTATAGAAATGTGTTTGAAACCATGAATGTCTTTATGTGACCTCAATGCTTGCTTTACAAGGCTTTAAAACCTAAAAAAAAAAGCTTTCTACTTAACAACAAGCAAAAAACATTATCGTTAAATACCTTTAGCAATGGTTTTATTCCCCACTTCTTAAGACCCTTTAGTGACAATTTTTCTTTGCTCGCCACTAAAGTCCCTTTAGTAATGGATTTTTTTCCTACCGCTAAATATAGTTTTGTGTCGGTCTTTATTTTCTCTACACTAAAGATCCTTTAGCGATAGGGAATCACTATTACAACATGACACCTTTAGCAACGATCTCATACTTCCATGAATATTATCCTATGATTTTCATCAATATTATTGCTATATTACAATAGTAGTTACTAAAGACCCGCCATTATCAAGAAAAATTCGTATGGTAATGTTTTATAAATTAGTAGCATCAAAAAAATTAGGTCTCCGTAATAGTTTTATTAAAAGGACATGCAACATGCTCAAAGGGGTTGGATTTAATTGTGGAAAGTGATGAGTTTTTCACCATTGGGCAAGGTTCAATTCTTATGAGGGCCTAATCCAAAGCCATGGGGGCACCTTGAGGTAGTGGTCGAACGTGTGGTTGTACCCAAAGATATTGTATTAAATGATATCATGAGCCATGCACACATAAGTGGATCAAAGCGCACCCCCATGTCCTTCAATTTTGAAAATGTCCCCGATGTGTAGGACAGTTGGTGACAGAGTGTGTTGTTAAGGTCCTCTGTGATGTTAAGTCACCAGTTCGAAATCAGTGAGGACAAAAAATCCATCCATGTTAAGGGTTGGTGTGGCTCAAGCCGGGTGCGATCCCTGAGTGATTTTAATGACTTAGATACCCTTGAGTCATGGTTTCTCAAGCCACAAGCTAGTCCCGCAGGTCACGAAAAAACTAGCAAACAAAAAAAAGGACATGCAACACCAAATATCAATACTACAACTTGGAAGGCATTCTACTTGAGTATATTTCTCAGCCTTCTAGCATCTCATAACAAGCTATTTAGAAGCATTCAGGTCTCTCTTCTGCAAGATAACCCAAAAGTAAATGGATACATTACATTGTATACAGCTTTGATCACTCCAAAAAATTGGAATCGATAGCAAATGCCTCTTAGGCACCTTCATTATCCATTTATTTATCATGTTTACATGTTTTGTCATTTTATTTTCATATTAGAAAATTTTATACACAATGTCCCGACCCAATTTTGACTAAACACTCTTAATTTGTAATGTTAATTTGCATTCTAATAGGACTTTTGGAAGCACTATGTAACACTAAACTCCAAATAACCATTTTTGTGATACATTGCATATTTCTAAATTACAGTATTTTAATATAATATAAACAATGTTTACCTCGAATGAGCAAGCAAAATTTTTGTAGTTTCTCAATAAAATATCTCACTATAAGGTATTGTTTATATATATATATATATATATATATATATAAACAATACCTTCTCACTATAAAGTATTCTTTATATAAATACTTTATATATTTATTTATATAGAGAGAAAAATATTCTCTTGAGAAACTACAAGAATTTTTCTCTTTCGAGGTGGTAATCTTGTTGGAAATTTTTGTCATTTATAAAATTGTCATTGTTAAAACATTTAGTGGTGTCCCCATATGGGAGTAGAGAAGTATTGTCGCCCTCAAATTCCATAATATCCAGCCTTGCACACTACAACAAACAACAATGAAGCCCATGGGATGTCGCCTCTTAGGCATCCTCTTATTTAACTTCACATTTCTTGAGCCTTGGAGGAATTGTAACCCTTCCACTAGATTAGTAGAAGCAACGTCAATGTGTTAAGGCCACAAAGAGGGCACAATGAGACACTAGCAAAGTGTATTCAAGGTAGTGTGGAGAGATCTAATGGGCCTAGGAGGGTATCTTTGTCTCCTTAAAATGGGGGATGGAGGATGGGTTATTGTGTCTCCCCTTAATCATTGTCATGCACATAGAGGAGGTTGGCCCACATGTGTGATTAGTGATTATTTTTTGTCACTTTTCTACAACACATTAATATAGTTGGGGTTTGGTGCTCCACCTCATTATGGAACATATTAGTTTCTCCAATGAAATATATTAGTTTCTTTGAGTTGATCATGGGCACATAGTTTAGTAGTGATTATCAACCTCATCTATGCTCATCTATGCTTGTGAAAACAAAAAATCTTTGACAAAAGTGCTTCCTTGGTTTTCCTTTACCCCATCCATGTGTGTGAAAACAAAAAATCTTTGACAAGAGTGGTTCCTTGGTTTTCTTTTACATCTGCATTAGAGTTGTTATCATAGAGGGCATGGTAGAAGGAAGGATCATGGAATTTGATGATAATCAAATGGACAAAGTGAAAATGACATTGAGCCCCTTCAATGCCTTAATGTAATGATGATTAGAAAGTCCCATAGAATATAAATAATTGCTTGTGTCAAGGAACTAGAAGAATCAGTCCTTTCCAAGATGTAAGAATTTTTCTTCATTATTTGAAGCAATTCACAACCTTCATACAAAGGAGGCTATGTGCCCTCTTTTGGGGTTTATAATAGTTCTCCTCCACACCTTGTCTTTATGGTCACTATCAACCCATACAAAAAAAGGGGAGTAGAGTTGATAAGGCTAGAAGGGTAGATGACTCCTCGAATAGAGATCCATCCTACTGAGCTTCTGGATCATCTCACCCTTACTAAGTCACAAGTTATTGGTATATCTGGCCTTACTTTCTACTAAATATACTTTTGAGTTGTTTCCCATTGCTAAAAAAAACAATTTCTACTAAATATACTCTTGGGTTGTTTCCCATTGCTAAAAAAAAAAACAATTGCTATGACAATATTATGATCAAAGACTAAATTAAAAAATAAACAATTGCTATGACAATATTATGATCAAAGACTAAATTAAAAAATAGTATAGTGATAGGGAAGAGATATTATTTTTGGTCTTTAAAATCACATTTGCATAAAAATCAGGCTCTTTATTATTAATAAGTTGAGTGGCCCGGATGTTCGAACGTGATCTACGTGACAATCACTGTGATATACTTGCAGCTACCAACAAAGACCAAAAAGGGAATATGAACTTTAACGCATATTCATGTGCAGAAGCCACATCAATAGAATACAACTTTTCACATCAATGGGCAACTCTCTTTTTCCTGACGTAAAGCCCAAAAAGGAAATATGAGCTTGAAGGCACATTCATGGGCAAACCCCAGGTCAATTATTTCAATACACAACTGTCTTTTTGCTGACGAAAATTAGAAACGATTGCCGTCAATGGTTTCCTTCATTCAGTCCGTGCACCAATCTCTGTGGCTGAGCATCACATTCAGCTGTCCCCTGCGAAAACCAAGAAGCAAAATCGATAAGAAAAAGCTCCTGCAAGCGGGATGATCAGCGCCATTAATGAAATTACTGAACTCTTGAACAAATTATGGAACAAATTATTAACGAGCAAAGAATTTCTTGCGTACCAATGTGGAACGTAGGTCGTGATTGCCCGGTACGAGGCTGAAATTGTAACAGAGGCTTGCGTACCAATGTGGAACGTAGGTCGTGATTGCACGGTTCCAGGCTGAAACTGTAATGGGGGCTTGTAGCAGAAAGCTTCATCGAAAGGAACTGCAAATACCATGTACGTGAATTTTTATCTTCAATTCTCGCAAATTGCTCCAGAAATTAGTCTGCATTTCATGATAATATATGATTACCTCGACTTGATACTGCAACGACTTGATATAATTGATGATCTGGTCGAGGATAACTGTTTTGGCTGCCCCCTGTGTTTCAAAACACCAAAACAGAAGACGCTTATGCGCGGTCCCACGGTATTAAGCAAGCTTTACAGAAATAACAGGCCTACTTTGGATGGAGAACCTTCACAATTTTACCTTGCAACAGCCAGGAACCAGATCTTGTAAACAATTCATCCGTTTCTTAATTTTTTCTCTTCTAACCTGTAAAGGACGTGATGTAATAGAGCATTGTTATTAATTGAGAGAGATTTTTGGAATCACAGTGTTTTAGAATTCAGTATAATAATATTTTTACAATTCAGTATGATGTTGTATAAAAATTTTATGTTTTTGATATTTTTCATTAGAATTAGGTTATATAAATCTGGGTGCGTTGTTTAAACTGCATTTTTGATAAGTTAATGGATTCAGTTTTCAGGAAAATTTCTGGAAATTATACAAATTTAACCAAATCTACAGTTCTAACAATTTCTGTTGTCTAAATTGCATTTTTGATACGTTAATGGATTCAGTCTTCAGAAAAACCTCTGGAAATTATACAAACTCAATCACTTAAATCTACAATTCTAACAATTTATGTCCAGATTTCAAAAAAATCAACTTAGAAATATCCCAAGAAAAAACTTAAAAATAGAATAGAACATTTAGACTACACCCACATCATATTGTAATGTGAATAACACTTAACTCTACAGTTCTAACAATTTATGACCAGATTTCAAAAAAATCAATCTAAAAATATCCCAATAAAAAATCCAAAAATAGAATAGAACATTTAAACTACACCCACATCATATTGTAATGTGAATAAAACTTATATCATGTTAAGATGAATAAAACTTTTTATATTTTTTTACATTTTTCATGAGAATTAGGTTATATATAAATCTGAATAAAATTACTATTTATTTTTTATATGTTAATGGATTCAGCCTCAGAAAAACTTATGAGAATTATACAAACTCAACTACTTAAATCTACATTTCTAACCATTTATATAAATTAACTATCATCAATCTAACAATCTTAAAAAACAACCTAAAAATATTAACTATCATCAAAAATTTGAGACAAATAGGTTATATATATGCACACCAACTTATATATATCTTAACCCAGGATTATATATATCTGTACCCTCTCTGCAACGCTATGCTTGTCTGTAGCCTGACCCCTTCTAGGTCTCACCCGGACGATGTCTGTGACGGGTTTTGGCATGGCGGGCTGTTTGGAAGCCGATTCTGTAGAAGCTTCTGAACCCTTGCAAGTTGTCTTTTCCTGCAAATTGACCATGAAACAGAAACCCAGAGCAAATTAGTTATAAATACAATTGAAGGCAAGAAATACGACAGATTAACGCGCAGGACTTCACCATTCTGGAGTTTATCTGACGAGGTCTGTATTGGTCACTGTTCTGATCCTCGACTACTTCTTTTGAATCAGTCGTAGCAATGGCTTCGTCACAGGCCATAGACACATCTGGTGGGATATTATTATTGTATAATTCATCGATTGCAAAAACATTAGTTTCAAAAAAGAACCTACTTATATCCTCGTCGGTCTCTGATCTAGAATCAAGCCTCTGAAGGCTATATTCCTGTGTCTCTCTGGGATACATTAGCTGTATTACAAAGTACAACTAAAAGTAAACAATTATTTTCCGAAAGGGTATCGAATAATCTCAGATCTTCCTAATAACTGCGAGTACTTAGGATATTATGCAGAATGCTTATACGTTCACGAAATTCTATGCTATGCACAATGGTAAAATAAGAGAACATAGAATTATTAAAATGCTATGTCAATACTTGCACTGGGTCTGCTCTGCAACAGAACAGAAAGCCAATCGGACGACAGCACAGTTTCCAGATGCCGTGTTGTTCTGTGAAAAAGGAAATAATTTCAGTATGAACACAGGCACGAAAGTGGAAAGAACATTGCACTGCACGACGACACAGTCAGGAGAACTTTAACAATTTTTTAACTGAAACTCAATAATAAATAGTTTTCCATCATCCTCACACTGAGCAAACAATAAACTCATCCTGATGGTGGCAAGGGAGTGCATGTTTAGCCATAGAAAGGCCAATTTATAGCCATCTCATCCCAAGCTGATAAAGTTACTATACAGTAGACACTATTACCCTAACATTTTATCTCCTCACTATGATGGATCTAATCTGAAGGGTAACAATATATTTAAATTGATCTAATCTGAAGGGTAACAATATATTTCAATTTAAGGTTTACCTTTGATTTAACCCAAGTGAAAATAAACTCTCTTTTGAACCTGAATTGTTTTCCTTCTATCTCAACAATTTAAGGTTTACCTTTGATTTAACCCAGCCTTCAACAAGTGAAAATAAACTCTCTTTTGAACCTGAATTGTTTTCCTTCTATCTCAACAAAAATATATAACACAGAAGGCAAACAATTCAAAACATTAAAATCTGAATATATTATATATATTTATACTGAGATAGAAGGAAAACAATTACATTTTTGTTTATATTACTGACATAGAAGGAAAACAATTACATTTTTGTTTATATCAACAAAAATGTAATTGTTTTTCTTCTATGCCCGTATAAATACTGTTCATGCGGCTCGAGATCCAGTCGCTAATCCCCAGTTTACAATGAACAAACTGCTCTAAATCCAGTTGCTATTGCTTCTCCATCCAATCCATCTATAGTGTAAATATATATAATGTATTCAGATTTTAATGTTTGCATTGTTTGCCTTCTATATATATATTATTTTATATGTTATATATTTTTGTCTTTTATCTTCAAAAAAATATATAATATATAAGGCAAATAATTTAGAACATTAAGCTTTGCATTAAATTGGTGTATGAGACCCCTTGTTTGTAGGACAAGGGACCTCTTCCTCCCAACTATAATTTAGGGAGGTATACATACCCTACCCCCTTCTATATATTAATTAATTAGTAATATTTACTTTTAATGATATTGTTTTGCTAAATAAATTTGATATAATAATAAAAGGTATACATATTTCATTGCTTATCAAAATCTCTATTTATTATGTTTGGATGTTCACTAATGATGATGGTTTAACTAAGATTTTGATTTAGGGGAAGGGCCAAGTCTTAGTCTTGATTTAATCTTATTTCTTCTTTGTAACCATGAAGCGTCACTTACAAAAAAAAATAATAATAATAATAATTCCATTCACCTTTAAGTTTACACTACTTCAAACACTCTTCCTTTATTGTTAAGTACCCAACTCTCAATGCATGATCAAGAAAATGCCCTCTTTTTTGTCCTTATGTAATAATGAAGCATTACCTACAAGAAGAAATGGAATACCATTATTGTAAATACTAACCTACTTCAAACATTCTACCTCTCTTGTTAAGTAACCAACTCTAATTGTGTGTTAAAGAATGTCCTCTCTTTCATCTCCGGCATGAAGCATAACATTGACAATATTTTTCCCAATCATTTTCCAATAAAATAATATGAACTTTGCAATTGTTATGACCATAAAAAAAACACCAAAGAAGCCTAGAAAAGAGAAACATAAATATTCAAATCAATGATATTAGGGTTAGTTACAAACACTCTAAAAGTACAATCCCAAAATACAACCTATTTGAACCAGGCACTGATGTCTCTCAAATTTTTCCCATATAAATGTTATGAACCAGAGGACCAAATGGCTTGACCTATCCAATTAAGTGAAAAGAAAAGAATAGCATAAAAAACATAAACTATGCTAATGGGGCATTGTTAATAGGGAAAGTTAAGATTTTGGTTCATGGGGCCAAAAATAAGTGTGAATGGGGTTGATGAGGCAAAAGGGGTGATTTAGTTCAGATTATAGAGTTAGTGGGGTGCTGTGGAATGGCTTTACTAGGCTTACCCAAGATGAAATAACAATTTATGGATTCTTACTCTTTCATCTGATTTTTTGGTATCGTCATGCCTTGCAATGCACCTATTAACATCAAAGATTTAGTCACGCATAGAGGAAATTTAATCTCAAAATGAATTAGGTATACTTCAAGCTTTGGGAAAATTAATCCATTTAGTTATATTCCTAATTAAGCCAAGCAAATCCTTTAAGGGGACATCAAGAGATTAGGCCAAGCAAATTCTTTAACAGGAACAATAACTCACACTAAGCCCTTAAAGAGTTAAGCAAGCAATCTATTGGTATTTTGAATCTTACTATGGTTTGCACCACCCATATGACATGAGGAATGAGGTTAGGTACAAAGATAAATAATCACAAAAAAAGAGACTATGTTAATGGGGACACTAGTTCATAGGTAATTTGGACCAATTGTTAAGTGGTCCACTAGGGTTTCAATATCATTGTGATTTTTCACACCCATATGACATGAGGGATGAGCTGTCATGTAAGATATGAGTAATATTGGCGGAATAAACATAAAAGAGGGAAGTGTGTTGTTGGCTAATTTTGAGACCCAAGGTCCATAAAGGTGTCTATCAAAGTCCTATTGTAGCATAGTTATGTTAGCATTTTCAACCCTCCATAGGAAGGAGGTCTCTCCTAATGAATGCTTGAAATTTTCCACTAAAGGTGGTGCTGAGCAAAGAAAAGAGTGGTGGACACAGAAGATATTATGCAATTCCATATTAAATATTCATTCCAGCTGAATAAGGTAGAGAAAATTAACATAATGTAGTGTTGGCACAGGGGCATACCTAGGGTTCAACGCTTAAACAACGCACCAACAAAACTCTAACTACCGGCCCTTTCGGCAACACCTGCGAAGCAGATGAAGTCTCACCCGAGGTAAAGGCAGGGGGGTTACAGGACTCAAGTGTCTGTAACCAAGATGGGACACAGATATGTGATTATAACACCTCGCAGAGTACTTAGGGACAACAAATATTAATTCATTAGCTTTATTCACATCACAAATAAAACCCTAAGTACAAATCGCCGTAGTAATAATGATAACATACACTTCACACTTAGCATCAGAAGTTAGATCTAAAACATTCAACATAGACAAAACACTAAGAATTTGTAGATCTATCTATCATTCACTATAATCAATGCACTAAGCAGATCTACAGCATAAATATCATAACACAAAGCAAACCATCAACACATGATATACGTGGTTCACCCCAATGTGGAGCTACGTCCACCAACAACTTATTCTTCTGTTATTAGTATTCAATCTCTTACATGCCTCTTCTCTTGTGCACTAAGCCACAGAGCCAAGCTTCACACTTGACTAGTGATCTACTCACTGCGCACTATATCCACCTTCCCAAAATCAGGTCTAGGCACAAAGCCAACTCCTCTTCTAAGCATAGAACCTTACATAAATGTTTTGTTGCACTAAGCAACTCATAACTACTTGCCTCTTGCACTTAGCTACATACTACTACTTTTTTCACTTAGTCACTTCCTACTTCTACATTACATCCTTACATATTTATACATTTACAAAAATGCCTAATCATGGGTAAACCCATGGGCCAACATCCCATAACCCATTACATAAACCCTAATGAACCCCTTGTTGGTTCCACAAAATGAATGAGATCCCGCGATCTCAACTCCGCTTGAGCGCTCCATCTTTGACCAACCTATCGATGTCTAAAAAGTGGTCAATTCTGACCAATGTTTCCTCAAAAATTGGTCAAGGGCCAACATTCCCCCAACACTCACCTGTGACTCGTCCCGAGTCACTTAGATCTGGGCAGTGCTTCTTCGAAGGCCTCGAGCTGCCTCGACTTATTGCTTTGCCTGATATTCCTGCTCAATGAACTCCTGGATCATTTTCTCTGTAACAAGCCCTTCCAGGCGTTGTTCCACTATCGCAACCACTTGGTCCAGTTGCTCTCCTTTCCCTTTGATCTCTTCAAACATCACGCAGGCCTGCACTGGTTGTAGCATATGTGTGACCTCCATTACTCTGCCATGGATGGCAGTAATCTATTGCTGGGATGCGTGTTGTTCTTGTGATCTCTTCATTCTCTCGACCGCAGTGAGTGACTTCATCTGCACTTGTATTGTCGATGCCTGTTGTTGTGCCTCTTGTAGTTATGCTTCCAACTTCCTAAGCTTTGGGTCTTCTGTGACGCATTCGTAGGTCTGCGCACTTCGATCGCTTAGCTGCTTGCATTCTAAGGCGAGGACCTTGATCCTTCCAACTGCGCTCTTAGCGGCTTCCTCCCTTTGGTCATGCACTTTTTGCGGAGTGTTAGGTAATGCTTGAAGCTCCAACTCCTTTACCCATTCTTGAAGCTGTTGGATGGCCTCAGCGAGCTTCGTGACTTGGACCTCAACTGCTTTGTGTTCCTCTTGTGTCGAGCCTGGCACAGAGTGAAGTTTTTTTCTTACCACTTCCTTGACTGCAGTCTGCTATGCGATCAGCTGGTCCTTTTCCTTTTGTATTTGAGATTTTTCTCCCTCGAGCATTGCCCGGAACTCATCTCTCTCATTTTCATACGTGGTTGCACAGTACCGTGCAACTCGCAGTTCCTCTAAGATATCCTCTTTCTCTTTCTTTGGGGCTTCTATAGCATGTTCCTTCTCTTCTTAGACTCATTGAAATCGAGCCTTTGTTGCATCTACCAATCTTCGAAGTTGGGCAAGTTCATCCCCCAACTCTGCAGTTTATGAGGAGGAGGGCGCAGTAGGGACTGCACAAAATGAATGAATGGCTTCCTACACGTCACTCAACTCCCTTTCTATTCTGCCATAGAGTTCATCCTGCTTCGCTCTGTATCTCTGCAGGATGTCCTCAGAAGCATCCTCCATCGCTTCGCAGACTAGGATTATATCATCTTCTGTGAGGGTGGCCTCCGTCTAGGGTTTATTGGCGCAGATATTCTTTCTTGTCAAGGGTTTATGTGGAGAACCCTTCCTCTTCTTCTGTGTTTCCATATCGGTAGGGGGGTCCTTCGGTGGTGTAGCTTCGCCTTCTCCTTGTTTTTCTCCTTCTCCCCCTCCTACTTCCTGATTTACTTTGTCTCCTCATCTTCCTACGAGCGAGCTAGGCCCACTTTCCTCCGAGGCGTTGTCCTTCTCATAAGTCGCTATGTCTTGGACTTCCTCCTTTTTCTTATTCTTCTTTGTGCTAGTTTGTCTGTCATGCTCGGCTAGGGTTACCGAGGGACTTTCGATGATGTCAAGGTCGGAGAGTTCTGCATCATCGATTGGTACAAGGAACTTTTTCAGCCACTCCTTGGTGATATCCTCCATATCTTCGTCGAGAAGCCTATCGGTAGGACTGTAACTACTCCTTGCTCTCATCTCTGGGCGCAGTGATATAAATGAAGTGTCAATGTGCACGAAACTTAGCTAACGGTTTGTATTGGTGCAATGTTCACGATGTCATGCGTGGAAAGACTCAATAGAAACCTTTAGCTGCTGATAATAGGCGTGGAACACTGCATTCGACTGCCACTTCTTTGACATGTCATTTGTGTACCATAGAGTGAAGAACTTCGTGGCCAATGGCTCCAAAGGTTCAATCTCCCGGAAGGTAGCTCCTTCTGGCATTTTCCAGGCAACAAATGCAATCAACACTAGTAACCAGCTAACATGGAACTTGTATCCTTGATCCTATGCTTCGCGATAGTCTTTCTCAAGCTCGTTGATGAGGTAGCTCGCCTAATTCATTTGCATCCCCTCCACGCATTTTCCTGCGAGGTCCACCACGAACTTGGTGACCTGCGTGGAGCGGTTCTTTCTGACGATCTTACAAGCTATGAGTTGACAATATAGGTGCACTGAGCCATCCTGGATGGAGGCTACCTTGTAGCCTCGCTTTCCCTTCTCAACTTTGTCGTATGCCTCCTTAATGTGTTGTGCTAGGGAGCGATATGAAGTCTTCCTTGGGTAGAACTGTTGAGGTTAGGGTCCCTTCATGCTCAATCCTGTGATCAGGTGGATCAGCGTTGGATCCACAGTAATGCACCTATCGAGCCATAGATATCCTCCATGATAGCACGACAAGAGGAGTTTAACTCAAGCGTTAACCTCCTGATGTCGGCCGAAGTGAGGAATATTCATTACGTTSAGTATCGTGGATTGCGMAAGATCCTTAATCCATGGCTGGGAGACTATATGAGGCTTCTTCCCAGTYGTCTTCATCATATATATATGGGGTGTCAGCATCGCATAGTTCTTTATGTCCCCAAGGTTGAAATCATTGTTCTTCAAGGCTRGGATMTGTCCCAATTGGCTTCCTTCTATGTGTATCCCCTTCRGGATGTACACGGTGATCAATGTATACTCGAATTCCCATGGAAAGTTGTCACAATTAACTGTGCCAGCCAAAGGAGGGATATAATCGGGTAATATCGACAGGATCTGCTTCGCGTTAGCCAGATCGTCACGATGCTTACTTCATTTCTCAGTAGTAGGGTTAGCACGTTTCGAGTGACGTTTGGTCGAGGGGGATGCTTGTAGTCCCCTAGTTGACGATGCCTATACTCCCTCAGACATAGCTTCAGCCATAAACTTTTTCAGAACCTCTTTGATGGATTTCTCTAGCTCGGTGCGCTCGATCGACATTTTCGCTGTTAACAAATAAGTCGAGGTAGGTAAGAGGATAGCAGGTTAAAAAATAGATGGCGAAGTCTAATAGCATAGTTTGACACACACAATCACTTCTTTTTTAGCTCAGATAATCACGGGTGTCAAAAAGTGGTCCCGACGCAGCGTTCGACGGGTTAAATAAGCAAGTGTCGTAACAGATTCCTCCAACGGACAAGAATTCCTCAATCAATGTGAATTTATCCGTTATGGCGTGGTCTCAACTTCTAACGATGATCTATCCACCCATAAATGTGTTTCCTAGCCGTTTGGAGCATCACTCTAATGTTTGGGGCGCCTCCAACAGTCATATAGATTTGTCGAGGCGAAGCCCCATTCTGCGTGGTTCTATTATTTCGACGAGGTTCAAAGCTTGCAAGACTGCCTCTTGCGAAGTCTTCTCTTGAACTTCCTGTAGTTTTTCTAACTTGGATTTCTTCTTACTGAGCTTCCTTGCCTTCTTTCCAGTGATCTGAGTCTCTGGATTCCTCATTCTATTATTATTCTTATCTTCTCTTAGCGTAGTGGCTTTGCACTGTTGATGATCTTTCAAAGGGTTCAAAGGTAATGCCTCTTTTCTTATCACTTCCTGGGTGGATATACTTTCTTCTTGCAAGGATAAGTCCTTCACACCTTCTCATGTGCTTTCAACTTCGACATCTAATTATSTTTCGTTCTTTTGCTTCGATTCAACTTCTCATTCTTCTATCAGCTGATCTATTCTTCTAGCTATGAGATCCCTTAGTTCTTTTTTTTCTTTTCTGTAGCTTCTTCCTCTACTTTCCTTCTGGTATGATCCTTCTCAATCCAATTCATTCGTAACAAAAGAAGAAAAAGGGCATTTTTCTCAACAAACCTAATAACTTCAAATTCCTCCTATGTCGATGTTCCATGGATGATAACAGGTACATTAGTAACTCTTTTACATAGGACTATCATCTTTCCTCTAAACAAGCCTATCCTTCCCAGTGAAGGTACCACAACAGGATTTCCCAAAATTTCCCAAGTTCTTTCTGTCATAATATTTACTTGTGTTTCTTCATCCAAGACACAGTCTATGCCAAAGTCTTCTATTCTTGTACTTATGCACTATTTTTCTTTCAATATCTCTAATAAACTAACATCTTTGTGGCCATCCATTACTTCTTTTAATTGTACTAACATAGTTTGAGATTTCTCTGATTCTTTCTCTTTCTGATTCTCTAATATGCTCTTATTCTCTTGACTCATATTCATTTGTTCTACTTTAGCAATCATCCTTGGGCAATCCTCAACTTCATGACCAACAATTTTACAACAAAGACAAATAGGACCTGCACCAGGGCATTCCTTAGCAAGATGTCCTGGTCTTCTGCAATTATAACATAGTGTCAATCCTCTCTTTCTCTTAAGAGTTCCCCAACCTCTCTTGTACTGTGCACTGGGATCACAGTGCTGGACCTGCAATCTGCAAAAATTCTTTCTAGGTTCCTGCATCCACTTATTAGTCCAAAAATCCTTTATATGCATAGGAATAACATATCTTCCTCTATTTCTATCAGTATTATTCAGATCAAATCTTTCTTCTAACTGTACCCTAGCTTTCAAACTAGGACATAATCTATCAAACATACCTAGATTCATACTTTCGAAACAAAAAAAAAATCCACTTATCTTACTTTTATCAAATCATAAAGCTTTACCTCTTTCAAGATCTTACCTCTTTTCTTCAGATCGGGTTTCTTTCTTAGAAAAGAACTTCACAATTCAATTAGAGTATTGCTCATTGCAGCAGCAGATCTACGCATAGAGCTTCTCTTTTCTTTCAGTTCCCAACAATCACAGTTTCAAGTCCCTGCAACAAAACCATTTGTTGGCACAGGGGCAGACCCAGGGTTCAACGCTTAAACAATGCACCAACAAAACCCTAACTACCGGCCCTTTCGACAACACCTGCAAATCATATGAAGTCTCACTTGAGGTAGAGGCAGGGGAGGTTACATGAATCAAGTGTCTGTAACCAAGATGGGACAAAGATCTATGATTATAACACCTCGCAGAGTACTTAGGGACAACACATATTAATTCATTATCTTTATTCACATCGCAGATCAAACCCTAAGTACAAATCGGCGCAGTAAAAATGATAACATACACTTTGCACTTAGCATCAGAAGTTCGATCTAAAACATTCAACATAGACAAAGCACTAAGCATTCATAGATCTATCTATCATTCATTATAATCAATGCACTAAGCATATCTACAACATAAATATCATAACACAAAGAAAACCATCAACACATGATATACGTGGTTCACCCCAGTGTGGGGCTACGTCCACCAACAGCTTATTCTTCTATTATTAGTCTTCAATCTCTTACATGCCTCTTCTCCTATGCACTAAGCCACAGAGCCAAGCTTCGCACTGGATAGGTGATCTGTGCACTGCGCACTAGATCCACCTTCCCAAAATTAGGTCTAGGCACAGATCCAACTCCTCTTCTAAGCACATAGCCTTACATACATGGTCTGTTGCACCAAGCAAATCAGAACTACTTGCCTCTTTCACTTAGCTACATACTACTACTTTTTGCACTTAGCCACTTCCTACTTCTACATTACATCCTTACATATTTATACATTTACAAAAAGGCCTAATCATGCGTAAACCCATGGGCCGACATCCCATAACCCATTACATAAACCCTAATGAACCCCTTGTTGGGTCCACAAAATGAGTGAGTTCCCGCGATCTCAGCTCCACCTGGGTGCTCCATCTTTGACCAGCCTGTTGATGTCCAAAAAGTGGTCAATCCTGACCAATCTTTCCTCAAAAATTGGTCGAGGGAAAACAGGTAGAATCAAAACAAGCATGTTTTCGATATAAAGAAATAGTAAAAACATAAGACAAAACTCTTTAAAAGTTTCTATTATATTCATCATCAAAATCCTCAAGGGTTAGCTCAATTGGTCTAGAGCCAAACGTGATTTTATCATGCTTGTTGTTGTTCATGAGTTCAATTATCTTAATTCTCTTGGGGCGAGGACCTATTCTTAGGGCCAACAGTTTACATCAATTACAATCCATGGAACATGGGGAAGTATTTGGAGGGCTTGCGATGAGTTTACATCGCTTACAATCCATGGAACATGGGGAAGTATTCAGAGGGTTTTTCATGAGTACATTTCCTTGGAAAAAAATACTCAACATTAGAAAGAGAGTTGCATTATCATATATCACAAAAGGGTGCATGGTCTTAAATCATAGGTGGAGAATGCTCAAAGCTCAAAAAAGTACAACATACTAACCTAATGACTAATCATTTCCTCTCTTTGAGAAGGAAATCATATATAAGCCTTTAAATACGAATACAAAATATTCTAGAAGATTTTAGCTGGACAAATGTCTTCCACTAAGTCAAATAGTCTTTGTGATTTTAGTCTCCATCTATAGAGTTCCTCAAATTATTGTGTCTATAGACAAGGAATGCACCTACGAATTTCTTAAGAGATCCACATACTTAGGATTCCATAGATTCTTTCCTAACTTGGTATGATGCATAACTACTTTAGCTACATGAATGGTTCTAGATTTGTGGTGGCTTCAAAAAGGTACAAAGTTAGTCGCAACAATCCCTGACCATGGCATCCAACTCATCCAAAGTTGGGTTGCCAACTAATATTTAAGGGTCACAATGTCAAGCAAATCCCACACTACAATGTCCCCAAAATATTGGTGCTTCTCAAATGCACAAGTCCAACTCTACACAACCTCTTCAACCTTCTTAGTAAATTCCATTGTTATTTCTCCAGCGGATTCTTCTATGGACAATGTTTATGTGAGAATATAATTTAGTTAATATTATACATATTTATTTCATGCCTTGACCTTGAGGTAGTATTCCTTTGATTTTATGCTCACTTCTCTTACCGTGTTCCACAAAGTATTTCTTTTATCAACCCAACACATATATATGGTCATATATGTTATTTTCTTCATTTTCCTTCTTTCCATTTGTTGTCTCCACCACTTCTTAGGTCAAGTGGTCATACTCCATGCAACAAGTTTCTAACATAGCATCTGTGACCTTCTCTTGAGTCTCCACAAGCTTCTTAACATTTTTCATCTATGTTAATGGGATTTAGCTTCTACTAGCTAGATTTCCATACCATGTATATTTCCTTAAGCTTATGTAAGGTAGGAGAGATTATGGATTCTATCTCCACTTTTCACCTCTTGACCACTACCTTGGCTTCTTTCTACCTCTCTTCCTATGCAGCTTTGTCCCACCCTTGAGTGTCAACTACTTTCTCTATCTTTATTGTCTTCTCTTTTTGTTTTCTCCAAAGAACCTTCCTAGTCTAAGATACTAAGTGGAGGATGATAGTGACCTTTTGATCTATGTTACTCTCCTCTTTATTAACCTCCCACACCTATTTGGTATCTAATAAAATGTCTAGGAATATGTCCTCTAGTTGTTTGTAAACCTTTGTGACTTCATTATGGAATTGTTTCTCTCATACTCTATCATTCTCTACTTACTTATTCATCATTTCCTTATCCTTTTCATCAACATTCAACTACTACATTTTCTTGATACTCAACTCTCACTACTCTTTTTCAACAATAAGCTTGTATTTTTAATAGAAAACTGCTTCCACTTGGTCATTCAAGCCCATTTATATGTATTTAGTTGCAACAAGTATTATTTTATATGCCTAGGTTGTGAATATATCATGGAACCTACAATTATCATGACACTTGCTAAATATGGGAATGGAATGTTAGATAAGTCCATTTTCAACATGAAGTAAGTATGTTATGGTTCTCCATGCTCAAAATAAATTAAATAATGTGGAGGGATCTCAAATAACCATGATCGCTCTCCTCCACTTGAGATCAAAGGTCCATTATGTGATCCTTCTATATTTTCCCTTAGACCTACATCCATATCATATCATGTGCCTACCAAATGCAAGAGGGAATCCACCTTGTAACATCCCCTATGTAGAGGTTGATGGACCACAACACGTTATGATAGTCCATAAGGGGTCCACTTTGAATCTATCTTAATCTACTATGGAGGTGGTGTTTTGTGATATCCCTTCTCCTTGATTTCCTCACTAATGATACTAAGTTGCATATTTTCTCCAAACTCTATGCTAATCTATGTGTAAAGGTTTATTAAAAATAATGTACAACCTCGGCCAGAACAATCATTTTTTTTGCATAACCACCCTTTTCTTAGAATGATCTACAGTCAATATAGAAAATTTTATACTCAGTGCCGAGTATCCCACAAAATCCAACACCTCCTCATCCCCCGATTTCAAATCTATATAATATGTATCCCTCAATACCTTTTTCGTAGTATCCATTGGTGTATAACCAAAGTTAAACTTATTTCCAAACTCATTTGACTCATTATAGTCATTAGAATATCCAATTTTCTTCTTAGTATGCACCTGTATCCATCCTTTACCTAGCCCTAATAACACAATCTTCAAACTAGTAAGTATCTGTGGGAGATCCTTACATTGTGTTTTGATCTTGGTACTCGATCCCCCTTGCTTAATTGGAAGATGTTTAAAAGCATGATAAAGATACATCATGGATGAATTCACCCACTTCCCTGTTGCAATGTGGTATCCATGTATTACATCACACTTGAGTACTTTGGGTGGGAATACCTTGTCAACATATTTACTATTTTTTTATTGCAATTGTAATTATAAAAGAAGAATCTAGTGAAAATCTAGTGACAGGGCGAACCTATGGTTCAAAATATACTCCAACAACCCCAATTACTTCATCCTTGCATTTTTATTTCTTAGTCCATAAGGGGTCCACTTTGAATCTATCTTAATCTACTATGGAGGTGGTGTTTTGTGATATCCCTTTTCCTTGATTTCCTCACTAATGATACTAAGTTGCATATTTTCTCCAAACTCTATGCTAATATATGTGTAAAGGTTTATTAAAAATAATGTACAACCTCGGCCAGAACAATCATTTTTTTTTTCATAACTACCCATTTCTTAGAATGATCTACAGTCAATATAGAAAATTTTATACTCAGTGCCGAGTATCCCACAAAATCCAACACCTCCTCATCCCCCGATTTCAAATCTATATAATATGTATCCCTCAATACCTTTTTCATAGTATCCATTGGTGTATAACCAAAGTTAAACTTATTTCCAAACTCATTTGACTCATTATAGTCATTAGAATATCCAATTTTCTTCTTAGTATGCACCTGTATCCATCCTTTACCTAGCCCTAATAACACAATCTTCAAACTAGTAAGTATCTGTGGGGGATCCTTACATTGTGTTTTGATCTTGGTACTCGGTCCCCCTTGCTTAATTGGAAGATGTTTAAAAGCATGATAAAGATACATCATGGATGAATTCACCCACTTCCCTGTTGCAATGTGGTAGCCACGTATTACATCACACTTGAGTACTTTGGGTGGGAATACCTTGTCAACATCTTCACTACTTTTTTATTGCAATTGTAATTATAAAAGAAGAATCTAGTGAAAATCCAGTGACAGGGCGAAACTATGGTTCAAAATATACTCCAACAACCCCAATTACTTCATCCTTGCATTTTTATTTCTTGTAATTCTTATTCATACTCAATGATCTTGGGTTGGGATCCTTGCTAAGCCTTATTCCCTTAAGTCTCGCTAGATACCACAATAGATTCAATGGTAGTCACCTTTATTTTCTTGGGTGTTGTTTCTTGAGGGAAAGGAACCTAGAATACCCTAGTAATGATCCAAGTATACATGATGTAATATGTTTGTTTGATGGGTGTTAAACCTTGGGGGATAATTTTAATGACCCCATGGTGTACATGTGTAATATGCCTTGTATATATTCCTAGTTCAGAGCTTAAGGTGAATGCACTGCTAGGAAAAGGGATAGAATTGCGCTTAGTGGTGTCTCATGTTTATGTAATGATATGTTTTAGTGGCCACAATATTATACACATGAACATGGTGCACTTTATATTATGTTGGAAAAGTATGTAAAGGAAAAAATAAAATAAATAATGAAAACCACAAAATAGGTTGCAAAAGAGGAAAGATGGGACTATGAACCCATGGGAGGAGATGACAAGAGGGTCAAGGATATTAACCTTTATCCTACGATCTATTACCAAATTTGACCTCACATGTTATTTCCCAAATCCTTTTATTCTTGGATGAAAACACATGGTGTATGAAAGGTCCAAAGTGTATGAGACCCAATTTCATGCATGCAATCTATTCTCTGTGATTTTTCATTCATTATTCCTCTTAACCATTATTCCTTTGGATTGTACCATATGTTTCTATGAACTTGTGAGAAATTGGAATGTGTCCATGTATTCCTTCTACTTGCAACCTGTACCAATAAAACCCATGAACTTGTGAGCCTTGAGAGTATGTGACATGTGTGAATTTATGTGCTTGGTAGGATGGGAAATATAAATCCATATTGAAAATGTGTGTGAGAATTGGGAAAGTAAAGGGATTTTGAATCCCTATGTATTTGCTAAAAATTAATTATAGTTGAATCAAGACTACCTTCTCCAAAACCTAAAGAGAAATCAATAGGCCCATTTTTCCCTTGGATGCACTAGAGGGGATAAATTTCTTGAGGCACTACATGGTAAAGGTAGGAATTTGACCCTTGTGTTTGTATAAAATGAATGAAATTGTGCTATCACACATGGAATTACGATAACTATAAAAGTTCACCCAATAACACACACTACTGAAGAGGTGAAAGAGGAAATTGGAGTCACCACTAGCATTTAGGGCTAAATTGAGAAACCCTAAGATGATGAGAGAGAGGGTCTAAGAGAAAAGGAAGGCCACTAGAGGTTAATTATGTTTTAGATATAGATTATGTTAGCCTTTGGATATAAATAATTAGGGTACTTCAACTTTTTTTAAAGAAGGTTTTACCAAAAAATGAGATAAGGAAAGTAAACTAACTAGCTAGGGTTAATTTATGAACAATTCCTTTAATAGGCTAGAAACCTTGATATTGGGAATACAAAGAGATGTAAGGAACTCACCTAGAATTTTTTGTTGTAGGTTTTGAAGCTACTTGTACTAAAGAGTAGAGGTATGACATGCCTAGTAGAGTGAACCACATCCTAGAAGATCCTACACACACAACTTCAATCCCTTGCAAGACAAGGCTAGACCTAATCTCCAATACAAAGATATATATAGAGGGAAAAGATAAAATAAACACTATATCTACTACCATAAAATATATACCAATGATACAACTGAGTACAAAGGCCTTGGTGCACTTAAAAAGTATGATACCTCCCTTTCCATAGTGATTATGGAACCTCTCTTGATGTTGTAGGGTTGAAACATCCAATGTATGAATATAAATATGCCAAAACATTCCCTAGGATGAGTCAAACATGCCTTCAATGATGGAGCCAAGCTAATCACAAATGTCCCTATAGAGGTGCAAGAAACCCAATACCATGGAATATGTGGAAGATCAAGATGTGTTCCTTATCCAAGTGTGTACATGAAAGATATAATATTTCAAGATTTTGAAAGGGAGATCCTTTACAAAGAGGAATTGAATGGTATAATAGGCAAGGGAATGACCTCAAGGCATAGGTGTATGTTAGTTTAGCTATGGGAGGGTTTGAGTCATATGGAATAATGTTGAAATTAATACAGTATTTTTGTTAAGATCGTGTCATGGGTTTTTAGGCCCAAATTGACACTATGTTATGTGAATTGTATAAAACAAATGTGGTACCCCTTTTTCAATCCACATCACACTTTTTTCAAAAACATCGGGTAGGGTTTTGGATGTTTGCCTCATTTTGACTCTATTAATAGAAACACAAAATGGATTTTGGATGATATAGACCCATAATGAAGCATCATAATGAGACTCTCAATGGTCATATTAAACCAAATTGGTGATCAAAGGCTAGAGACCAAGTGAGAAGGCAGCCAAGGGAAGTTCTAGAAGTCTTTAAGAGGTCACACATCTAGGAAGGTAGTGCATGGAACTCTAGGGAGGAGGTCCATCATATAAGAATAATATTTAGAGGAATTGTATTGCCATTGAAAGGGCCATGCATGATGCATCACAAGAGTGGATTGCACATCGTACCTCTCAATGGGTAGGAATATGTGTATAATCAACTACAAATTGTGTACGCTACTATATTGAGTTTATGGTTGATTGAAGGGTTGGATTGAATGTGATTAGAGCCAAAGCGATTAAGTTCTCCCTTATGGTTTTACAATCCCAACTCAAGGGTGGATTTCCTAGTGGATTGCCTATGATTGGGTGGAAAAGTGCTCATTTGCAACTAATTTGGTGATCCATTCTTAGAAATATAAATATATTTTTTTAATTATGTAATGGAATTTATATCTTGATGGGAAATTTATTATTGATTATATTCAAATATATTTCTATTAAATGTATATTAAGATTATGGACATATAATGGGATAAATCTTATATTTATTAACTGCATATACTTTCAAATTTTAGGTAAGGGTAGTGAGTGACCTACATGAGCATCTAGTTTTCTAGAGATGGCTATCCAATTCATGGAAAAGGTTGTATGCTTATAATATACATTGATTACACTAGTGCCTAGACTATTTTTTATTTTTTATATTAAAGAACTATTTTTATTTTTATTTTTTAGATTTAAGTACTTTTTTATTATTTATTGAAATAGAGTAAAAACAAATGGTGCCATATCAACACATTTCCTGTACTACCCCTATTTTGATCCTTGGTTTAGTATTGTGTATGTACATGATGAATTGATATAATCCAACAAATGTAAAGTGTAACTGAACATTGAATGTTAATAAAATACATCACCGAGTGTAGAAGAGAAGGACAAAAAGAACGAGGGCTATGACTCCACAATAGGGGAAATACAAGGGGGATTAAATAGGGTAAGGAAAAGGACCTTAGTAAGTTATTTAACCCAAATCCCTTGCACCAACTTAATTATGCCCTTGACTATTATTTAATCTTGTTTTATTAATTCATTGGGGGGTGGTATCCCATGAAGGAGGTATGTGGATCTCCATAAGGATATGTGGCCCCTTTATGCCATGAAGCTTAATATTTACCCTTTTTTCAATGCAAGTGAACTACCATTGAGTGGAAAGAATTGGAAGAGAGTTTTAATGTTGGGTGTCATTCGAA